>JAADVP010000153.1:0-33901 GCA_023335675.1 Globisporangium solare | reverse complement strand
CCCCCCCCCCTCCCCCGCGGCTCGCCCACACGCACAGAAGCGCCCCCCTCCCTCTCTATTGATAGTTGCCACCGCCGTCCGCACCACTGACCATGAGCTCCATGGAAGGCTACTTGATGAAGCGCGGGCTCAAGATGCCCGTGATGCACGACCGCTACTGCGTGGCGACGTGGGAGGTCGACCAGGCGCAGAACAAGTACGTGCTGCTGCGCTCGTACAAGAGCCACAAGAATTTCCTCAAGCACCCAGCGAAGCCCGCGAGCGCCGTGACGCTCAAGTGCTTTGGCGACTGGGACGGCTATGGCAACTTTCACAAGTACGAGCATGCGTTCCTGTTCGAGACGCGCGAGAGCAAAGTGTTTCTCTGCGCCGCGCCGTCGGACGACGAGAAGCGCAAGTGGATCGAGTTCATGACGAGCGCTGGTCCGAAGCAGGACGAGGCGTCGGCCGCCACAGTGGCGAGCAACGCCAACTCGATCGGCCGCGGCAGTCTGGAGCTCAAGCAGATGGTGCGGCCGAGTCTGACGCTCAACAAAGGGCTGAGCTCGCGCTTCATCAACGAGATCGCGAGCGCCAACGCGCCGGAGAAGAAAGAGAACAATCGACTGCTCGCGCGCGACGACGACACGCACTCGCACTCCATGACGGACTCGGAGTACTCGCCAGAAGACACGCATTCGCCAACGAGCTCGGGCTGCGCGAGCCCGCACCCTGGCCTCGATCGCGGCGGCGTGTCGGACTCGGACGAGTGCATCGAGTCGTCGACGCTGTCGCACGACGACTCTATGAGTGACGATGTCGCCTCGGTCGATGGTGACAAAGCCGCCGCAGTGGTGATGGGTGCCTCTGTCGCCGCGGCTTTTGCTGCGACTGTTAATAACAGCGACGCATCAAGTGAGGATGCGTCAATCGAGACCAAGCAAGTGGCTGGAGTGGTGGCTGTTGCAACGGAGACCGTGGAACCGCAGGCTCAAGTGGAAACTGTGGCAAGAGAGGCCACGGCTGAAGCTGTGCACCGCGAGGCTCCAGCAGCTGAAGCCCAGTCCGCTCGTGCTCGGCCCCAAGAAACGTCCACTGAAACCGCAGAAACGCCAGGTGAAGAGAAACTTGGCGACGCGAGCGCCGTTTCCGAGATTAAAACGGAAACTGTGGTGGCTGCTGTGGAAACGGTATCCGCGTCCATTCCAGTCCCAGCCGTGGGAACTGAAGTTGAAGCCGTGACAGCGCCAGTTGCTGAGGAAGCAGCGCCAGTGTCCACTCCGGTCGCGGACGTGGCGGTTATTGAAGAAAAGCCAAAGCCCATGCTGAAAGAAAAGGTCATTGCGGTGCTGACCCACCTTGAGGTCGACGCCGCCGCTGCCAAGTCGCCGAGTTCGGAACCGCGCTTCCCGGTCTTCTTCACCGAGGCGCACGAGACCCCAGAAGCTCCAAAGACCCCAGAAGTCAAGCCGGCTCCAGAGCCGTTGATCTCGGTCGGCATCGTCCCAGTGGCCGCTCCAGCCAAGGACACGCCAGCGTCGCCTCCTCGAGGCCGCGTTCGTGCGTACAGCTCCGTTATGCCCAACTCTGGGGATCCGTTCGAGACGCGGCGGTATTCGTTCAGTGGCGGGAGCCCGTCGCCGCTGAGCTTTACTTTCGGCTCGCCGATCAAGCCGTCACTGCACAACCACACGCTCGGGTACGTCCACGGCTTGGCGCCCACGCGGCTGTCGTTCCCCGACATCGTGACGGCGCTGACGCGCCAGCAGAGCGTCGAGTCGCAGTCGTTGGACGACGCGAGTCTGCACGAGGACATCGCGTTCACGTTCGAGTTCGCGCCGTTCACGGTCTCGGTGCCCGAGGTCGCAGACATCGACGAAGTGTAGAGCAGGCGGCCGCGCCTCTCTGTGTAGCATATACTCTCGTGTCGTAGGTAGGAAGGAAGAAAAAACCCGCAAAAAAAGAACCCGTAATAATTAATCGCATGGTGTGTACATCTACACAACACAGCTCGTTTATTTTTGTGCGGCTCGACTCGGCTCGTGGTGGCTCGTTGGAGCTCCGATTGGGCTCAATTTGGCTCGTTGAGGTCTCTTTTATTGACAACCACAAGAACTTGTCACCGCTCGGTGCGGAACCATATGTGACAAAGGGGTAGGGCAGTTGTTCTCGGCCTTTGCAAATCTATTGGGTGGGAAGAAGCCAGTGGGATTGAGGTAAACTACACGAAGTTTGCAGCGTAAATTACAACTTCAACCATCACCTTTCCGCACGAGAGAGTGAAGGTGGCCAGCCAACTGGTAATGTGGAGGCGGAAAATAACCTGCTTCTCAATTATATAGATGTAGTTTTCATCGTAAACTACCCGATGGCGGTTCTTTCTGATTTTGTAGGGGCCGTTTTTGGCGGCGGCGTTTTATATTCTGTCACGTGGGTGGATTGAACCCTTTTTGGGCCAATCGGCACGTTCAAAGTCGAATTTGCCCTCCGCGTCTTCTGTGTGTGTGCAGCGGCGGGAGGGACTTCGAGCAACAAGCAGCGAAGCTGGCGCTCCACCACACCGCAACCGATGGATCTGAAATGGTGCGTCCGTGTTTGTGCATGTGCTGTAGGAGGGGCGGGCGAGCAGGTAGGCGCACAGGGATCGCTCAGCATCAAGAAAACGCCGCTAGAAGCGCGAAGAGCGTGTCGACACTGGGCGGGGAAAGAGAGCGTCGGTGTGCCGCGTGTTTGCCTCAAGGTGTCGAGAACTTTAGAGGGGTCTACGTGAGGAAGCAAGAGGCAGGCCAACCAACGGAATTCCTCCAAGCCATCCAGAGAACTGAGCACAGGGTCGACAGGTTTTTGGGTGGAGCCGACCGCCAGAGTTGCTCTTCGTGGCGTGAAAAAACAAAAACAACGCGCGATGGCCGACGCTCTGAGCTCCAGCCGCCACTCCAAGTTGCGAGCAACATCCCAGCGGTACCTATGTTGGAGATTTTACTTCTCTCACGTGGCATGTGCCCGTCTGCTGCTCGTCCGTTTATCCCAGAGAACCCCGCTCTGCCTCCTAAGCAGCAAGGCAGACCTTCATCTTCCTCATTGGTTTGACCGACTAACCAAACTAATGTGTGTGTTGTTGTTGTATGATCAACAGAGCATTCCTCAAAGTGAAGGGAGTTTTCGAGACGAGTTTGCTGCTGGGAACCCAAATCCAACGAGTTACCTGCGCATCCACGTCCCGAATGACCCCCCTCTCTTTGCCTACCCGCCGCCTGATGCTAGTGCTGCAGGCGGGCTCTCGCACCCAACAGCCAGCCACTTGTTGTCAAGAAAGCACAGTCTTCGTCCTGATTTAGTGTCCTCGTCGTCTGCATTGCACGATCGAGAGTTGGATGCGGCTGCAGCGTCGTTGTCGACACTTGACCGGAGTGAAACGCAGCTTCCACCGAGCACGTCTCACCATCATCACCACCGTGACGAAGACTCTTCTCTCAGAATTATGATTCCAGGATTTAAGCGACCACGGCGTGAACACGAACACAGTCACGAGCCATCGAGCCCCACTTCCGTGGGAGATATCGATGATCCAAAAGCGATTCCCCGCTGTATTCATACAACGATGGCGCCGCAGGCTCAGCCAGTGCAACCACGATTGCCAGAACCAGCACCAGCGGCTCACCAAGCACCAGCAGCAGTTGCGCTAGTGGTTCGTCCACCTTTATCAGTGGCTCCAGTAGTAGCACCTGTTGCGCCAGTGGCTGCGAATGCTGCAAAGATGCAGTCTATGATGCGGGGACTCCAGCACATGTCCGACTGTCGCTCTGGATGCGTGAATCCGTTGTGCGTATCCACGCGTAATTTTGTGTCCAAAGTGAAAGCGCACATGGATGCGATGCGTCAAAGACCCAGCCACGATGAAAGAAAATGCGGGGCGTGTCAGCTTTGGCACGGAATTCTCTCAACTCACGTGCAAACGTGCAAGACTCCGACCTGTTCCGTGCCGCTCTGCTCTCAACGGAAAGAGAAAAAGTGAAAGCTGCGTGTGCAAGATGGTCAAGCCTTGGAGCGAGAAAGGTAATTTTGGGCGGTAGTACTTCAATCTGAGGAGGTACATAATTATTGACAGAGTGTAGAAGAAGGAGATGTGGTGCAAGCTACGATAACATGTTTAAATGAGATCAAGGCACGATGGGGAGGCGACTCTGCTCCCAGTGCGATTGCTTTTTTGGGTGAGCGAATGCGATGCGAGTCTTCTGTAGGTAAACCAAGCACCCTGTGATTGGCAACCTAAAAGGTGTTTGATGCTTCTATCTTTGGCAGTAGCTTTTCAATGGCACCGCCCATCTTTAGGTGCATCGAGTGAGCGCATTCTGGAATTTCGCAGGTACATCCCTGTTGTGCGGCCCGGAGCAGCAGCAGCAGCAACATGGTGCTCAAGTTTCGTTCAGGACTGTTTTCCACTGTTGAGTCGGCGCGCAGCGATGAGGAAAAGGAGATGAAAAGAAAGGCCGCCATTGACGCGATTCTCCTTGATTGCCAGTACGACGCCAAGTGGGAGAAAGAGTTCCGAGTCTTTTTCGACGGCAGCAAGTCTACTGGGCTCGGATTTCAACGCGCGTCCACGCTTTCCATGCGAAGATCGTCTTTAAACTTCAAAAAGTGCTCCAGTGATGCGGACGAATGCCAGTATGCAGTGAAGGAAATCTTGCCGAACAGTACAGCAGCAGAGTACAACGCACGCTGTCGGTCCATTGGTGACTATTCTCGACTTATCAACGAAGGCATCCGTGTCCGGAAAATCGACAATCAAGACGTTGGTGTTCCCTACAATGATATACTGCAAATGTGAGTACAAAAGACTCTGTTCTGCAGAGTAATTTATCAAATGTGCGTTTACACTTGTCAGGATGCGGAAGGCGATGCCCGCATTCTTCTTGACTTTTGCTGACGTGAACTCGAAGCGCGCTAGCGCTAGCTCAGAACTGACAGACGTGCGTTCAGACAGGGCGAGCGTCCGCCGATCCCAGGTCAATATGAGTCCTGGAACCGGGGTGGTGACCACTAGACGCAACAGCACTATCAGTCTGAACAGCCCAGGAACTGGGAATGGCATCGTCATCACGGACTCGAGGCTGGCGGCTCGTCGAAACAGCGCGAGTGCCATGGCCATGCACGGCGGTGCAGTCGATGTCCAGACGAGTTCCGCGCTTGTGAGTGATCTGGAGACCAAAACGAGAGATGTTCATAACAAGCTACAGTCTGCGGAGAAGCAGCTGGCTGACTTAGAGCGCGAGAGGGACCAAGTGATGGTAGATAAAGCAAATCTCACGCAAGAGCGCGACTTAATTGCGAGCATAAAGCGCGATCTTGAGATGGAGAAGTTGCAACTTTTGGAAGAGCGCGATGCGATTGCTGCGCAAAACAAGTTGCTCACAAGTCAGCACCGGTCTGCCAGTGACTTGCACGTGAGCACTCTACAGCAAGAACGCCGGAATGCAGCAAAACTAAGAGAAGAGCTCGGAGCTGCGCGAGATGAGCTTACCCTTCTGCAGCAAACAAACTCAGAGCTGGTGGAGTCAGAGTCAAGCTTGCGTGTGAAAATATCCGAGCAAACGTAAGACGTCGAAGAGAGAAGTCGCGCTATGGAGCAGCTGCGTCACGAAAAAGAAGACCTGGAGTTGCAGTGGAAAGAACTGGTTTTGGAGCATAGCGACACGGCGCATCACGTTGAAGAGCTTCATTCAAGACTGATCGAGGCGCAAGAGAAATGTCGAGATGCCGAGCTTCAGATTCACTCGCTTGACGAAGAGTTGGATGTGAAGACAAATCAACTTGCAGAGCTGAAGCAAGCCATTGAGGCAGTAAAACTCAACAACTCCGAGCTGGACCGGCTCCTGCGACGAGAAAATGGAGCACGGCGTGGCTCAGCGACTGCGTCCAACGAAGATCCAACGACTGATCATTTAACGTTGCTGAGGCAGTTGCTAGACGAGCGTGCAGCCATTAAGCAGCAGCGCGATGAACTCGTCGTGGCGTCATCTTCTTATGAGCAGAAGTTGCGAACCTGCCAGGAGAAAGCCGACTTTCTGAGCTCGCAAAATGCCGAGTACGAGCATCAAGTCATGTCCTTAGAGAACGAATTGCACATGGCACACAACCACCGGCAAGCACTCCAAGTCGAGTATGAGAATCAGAACCTAACCGTGCAGCAGAATCTGACTTCGACACAAGAGGATCTCCTGCGCAAGATCCAGGTGCTTGAGGACTCGTGTGCAACGGAGAAAGCTGAAAAGGAAAAGCTATGCATGGCGTTCGCGGCGGAGAAGGCTGAAAATGAGCAGCTCCGAGTGGCACTTGATCGGCTGGAGGAAAGTGCGTGCGCCAAATTGGACACTTACACGAAAGAGCAAGAGTTCCTGTCGCAGTTCAAACTGCAGCTGACGAACGGCATCGTGGTGACCAAGTATGGTACTCGCGGGAACCCGCACTCTCGCGTGCTCTTTTCGGACCCCGGGTGCCGTTGGATCTCGTGGAAGCAACCTTCCAGCGGTGGTCTGTCGCTCGCGTCACCTCGTTCCGACGCCAAAGTGGAGACGAATGACCTCGTGGACGTCATCCCCGGCGCCACAACCGAGATCTTTCTGCGGCAGAAGCCAGATGTGCCAGCAAAATGCCTCTCGCTCGTGTTTGTGCACCCATACCGGACGCTCGACATTGAAGCTGAGTCCATCGAGAAATGCCAGTTCTACCTTCGCGGCTTCCGACTTTTGCACGAAGAAGTCGCGCACAAGCGCCGATAGATCACTGCCGAGCAATAGAGCGTCCGCCTGTTCGATTTTTTTTCTGTCAAATTGTTGTTTAGTTAGGTGTGTCTTGTTTGTGTTGGTGCCAGTTTTGCGGATCGGTTTATCTCTAGTGTCCTAAGCCCTCTTTCAAGCCGCCGAGGACCTGCTCGTAGTTCGGGAACAGCTTCAAGTCGCCCGAGTACACAAGGCTCGGTGGGTGCGCCATGGCTTCCTGGACGATGCGCTGGAGGTCTTCCGCCGTGACCTGATCGATCTTAGCGCACACCGACTCGGGGCTCTCGCGCATCCCGTACGTGAGCAACTGGCGACCAATGTCTTCGTAGAGGATCATGCGCGACTCCAGATTCATGAGCACAGAGCTCTTGAGCTGGTTCTTGGCGCGCATCAGCTCGATCGGCTCGACCTTGCGGTTCGCGACGCTGAGCATCTGGTTGCAGAGCAACGCGACGAGGTTGCTCGTGTGCGATGGCGAGCACGCGCCGTAGATGCCGAGCAGGCCCGCATCCGCATGGATCGACGAGAACGCGAAGGCCGATTCGACCCAGTAGAAGCGGTTCAGCACGCTCGTGTACAGACGCGAGTACATGCCCTTGCCGGGTCCGCCGGCCGAGAAGCTGTCGCCGCCACCCAAAAGCGTGTGCAGCACGCACACAGGGACAAGGTCCTCGTGGTGCCACCCGCCCGTTGGGAACGCGAGCGCAGCGTACGAAAACATGGATTCAGGGTTCTCGATCGTCTGGATTCCTCCGGTGTACACGACTGGTTCAAGTGGCGCTTGCGATGCTTCGCCGCCCTTTGGAATCTGCGAGAAGAACTTCTCAGCCAAGAGCACAAGCGATTGGTGGTCCACACCCGAACCAGCGAGCACCATCTTCTCGGCGACAAAGTGCTTGTTGCGGAACGCTCGCACCTTGTCCAGCGTGAGCGAGTCGATCTTATCTAATGGGCACTGAAGAGGGCGACCGAGCGATGCGTTCGGACCATACGCAGCAGCGTGCACGTACTCCTGGAGCAGCGCCTGCGGGTTTTCCAGCAGATCCTCGGTCTGGAAGCGCATGATGGCCTTGATGCCTTCGATTTCATCCGCGGTCACGTCGACATTCAGCACCGAGTCGGCGAGCAATTCGACGCCTTTCACGACGTTGTCGCGCAGCAAGTCGATCGTGTAGATGATCTGCTCGCGGCCGCACGACGAGGTTGTGAGCGCGCCGATGGTCTCGATATCGCGCACGAGCTCCGCGTGCGAGCGCGTCTTCGTGCTCTTGAAGCCCAGGTGCTCCAACAAGTGGGTCACACCGACATTGGAGTCTACATACAAATGCACGCGCAAAGCCAGCAACATGTGAGCCAGTCGCAAGCATGAGGAGCCTGCGTAGGATCCGTCACGTACCGTCTTCCAGTCGGCTGCCGGCGTCGACAAAGATACCGATCGTCGCGGCCTGGCCGTATGTCTCCTGCGAGATCACGCGGAGCCCCGATGGCAGCACCGTGATCTCCGTCTGCGGCGCCTGCAATTGACTCGCCGGCTTCAGCTTGGGCAGTCTGTTTGAGCAGCACACATACCTCACGTCAACACGGTCCATCTGCTGCAACTATACCAGCGACCACAGTGAGCTAGCACGTACCCTGGCAGCTCTTGGTCCAGCGGCAGTTGACTCTTCGAGACAATGTCCGGGCGCAGGATATCCTTCGGGTCCGGGTGGTCGGGGACGTTGTTCGCGTGCGAGAACGCGCGCATCTGCAGCGACTGGCGCGCAACGCACCGCGCAGAGGCAGCGGACGGCAGGGCGGCCGAGAGCGAGCGCGCGAGCGCGCGGCGCAGCACGTGGTTCACGAGCACCATCTCCTGTCGTTCTTCTGGTGTTCCGAAAAATGAGCACGCACCCCACAATCGGTGCCATGAGCGGCTGTACCGTCAAAAACGGTACACTGTACCATGCCCAACGATGTCGCCCCAGAGCGACAATCGCTCTTCAAAACACACACACACACATTGCTGTTATATACGTGTTTTGAAGATGACACTTCCATAAATAACGATCATGCGCAGGCACTTTGGAATGTACCGTTTGGAATGGTACCAATGCGCTCTTCCAGCCAAATGCATCCATGAAGAGCTCCAAGCTCCACACAAACACACAAACAGGCAGACGCGATGGCTGGCAAGCGCAAGACGCACTGGGCTGTGCGCCGCAAGAACAAGCAGGCGCGGGGCGACGACGGCCGCCGCGAAAGCTTCCGCAAGAACGAGCACGTGGACCGCCGCGAGGGCTTCCCCGAGGAGATCCACCCGGGGTCGTACGCGGCGCTGCGCAAGGCTGCTGCTGTGAGCGCACCTGCTGGCGGCGATGCGGGAGACGCGAGCACGAAGGAGACCAAGCGACGCTACGGCATCTGGCTCACGTTCTGCGGCAAGAACTACTCGGGGATGCAGATGAACGAGGGCGTGAAGACCATCGAGGCCGAGTTGGAGCGCGCATTGTTTGAAGCCGGCGGCATCTCCGAGGCGAACTACGGCTTTCTGCAAAAGGTACGATCGCTTTTGATGATTGCATCTGTGAAAGCAATACAAGCGCTTGCTCACACGTGGTGCATCACACTGTTATGAAAAAAGGTGGGCTGGAGTCGGGCTGCTCGAACGGACAAGGGCGTCCACGCCGCGGGCCAGCTGCTGACGGCGAAGCTCCATGTCGGCGACGACATCCCAGCGTTCGTGGAGAAAGTGAACACTGCGCTGCCGGAAGACATCCGCGTGGTGAAGATGGTGACGGTCACGAAGAACTTCAACGCCAAGATGTCGTGCGACCAGCGCACGTACGAGTACCTTGCGCCGACGTTCATCTTTGGCAAGCGCTCGCGCGCGCCAGTGGCAAGCGATGACGCTGACTCGCGCGAGTGGCCGTCGGGTGTGCACGACACAGAGGAGGGAGTGGACATGAGCGTCGTGATCGACGACGAGACGCTCAAGCAGCACCAGGAGTTCCGAATGGACGACGACACGTACGAGCTGCTCAACAAGGTGCTGGGGCTCTACAAAGGAACGCACAACTTCCACAACTTCACGTCCAAGCTCGAGCCAACGAGTCCAAAGTGCAAGCGCTTCATCATCTCGTTCAGCGCGGACAAGCCGTTTGTCGAGAACAACATGGAATGGATCCGCCTTCGCGTCATCGGCCAGAGCTTCCTGCTGCACCACATCCGCAAAATGATCGGCGCGACGGTCGACATTGTCGCTGGGGTCGCCGATATCAGCACGATCGAGAAGGCCACGCAGCTCGAGAAAATGGATCTGCCGAAGGCGCCAAGTGTCGGTCTGTACCTTGCGCAGGCCCACTTTGAAGTGTACAACATGAAGATGCAGGACTCGATCCAGACGTCGCACCCTCCGCTCGTGCTCGATGATGTCAAGGAGACTGTCGAGAAGTTCAAGCGCGATTTCATCTTCGACCACATCATCAAGCACGAAGAAGCCACGCGCACATACGCTAAGTGGGTGCGCGCGCTCGTGACGCTCCCGTTCGACTACCAGGCTAAGTCGTACGCGGAATGGAAGAAGGAGAAAGAGGACCTCGCGTACCAGACCGACCGCGCCGGGAAGCGCGAAGCCGCCAAGGTGCAGCGAGCAGCGGAGGCGGCAGCCGCTGCGTCCAAAGTAGCAGTAGCAGAGGAAGACGCCGCCAATGCGACTCCGCAGGTCGAGGCTGACAACTAAACTAGCTAGGTGAGCAAGGCTCAACGACGGTCGAGTCGCCTGTAGTCTGTATACAGAGAGAGAGAGCTGACGATAAGCCCTGATGGTAAGATACCCGCTTGCCTGTCGTCCCACGCGCATGTCATTCGCTGAAACTTCTCGCTTCGCTGAGACCATTTTGTGCGGCTAAAATTACGCTGGCAGCGCCTATTTTCAGATAAAGATAGTCGAGTTTTCGGCGCGCTTTGGGGCAAATAGGCAAATACAAAGGTGAGCGTTGTCCTCGTTGCTCACGCCAGCGCATATCTCTTGTCTGCATGGCCACCTGCCTGGCGCTATGGTGAAAGGGGGCAGCAGCAACGCGCCAAAGCTCACGGACATGGCGATTCGGCTGTCGCAGGTGATCGAGCGCGAGGCCAAGCGCTGGTCGGGCGAGCGCATTTTCCGCATGGCGACGGGGATGTCGACGTTGTTCAAACGCAACTCGCGCAAGCCCAGCAGCTCGAGGGATAGCAGGTCGTCTGCAGCCGTGGGTCCCATGCCTGATAACATGGTGAAGCAGGAGGATTCGCCTCGCGCCGCTACGACCATCGAGAGGAAGGACTCCAAGGTCGCCGAGTTGCTCCGATACGCGTCCAAAGTGCGTGTGGTATCGGATGCTGGCGCCGAGCCCTTCCCTGTGGAGGATGGCGACGGAGACGAGCCGCGACTGACGATCATGCAGCGCGTGTGGCTCTTCGTGGACGACCCGCAGTCGTCGCAAGGCGCGTACTACCTCTCGGTCTGCGTCTTCTTCTTCGTGACCGTGTCCACGTTCATCTTCATCGCGCAAACCGAGAAAGGGCTGGATCCGTACGCCGTGGAGCTCAACTACGTCGAGACGCTGTGTGCGGCCATCTTCTCGCTGGAGCTGCTCGTGCGCATGCTCTCGTGTCTAAGCAAAGTCGCGTTTTTCAAGAGTAAGGTTGTCTGTCACGAGGACCGTCACCGATTCGTCCTGACCTCATGTGTTTGTGTGCTGCTTTTGCATGTGCAGATTGCACCAATTGGACCGACATCTCGGCCATTTTCCCGTTTTACCTCGAGACAATGCTCGCAGTGGAGAACGCGGGTTCCTTTGGGGCGATCCGCATCGTGCGGCTCACGCGTGTCGCCCGCGTGCTCAAGATGTCGCGGTACTCGTCGGCGATCCAGGTGTTTGTGCAGGCCATCACCGTAAGCATGAAGCCGCTGTCGATGCTCATCTTCCCCATGTCGATCGCGATGACCGTGTTCTCGAGTATGATCTACTTCGCCGAGTTCACGCCCGACGGGTGTCGCGAGGGCGGCTGGACGGGCGACTGCAGCGGTGTCGACACGGCAAAGACTCAATTCGTGGCGTCGGTTGCTGCCGCTGCCGCCGCCTGAGCCGCGTCGTCGACCGACTGCATTTGCGTCGACCCAAACCCGTACAAGAGCATCGCGTCGTCGTTCCGGTGGTGCATCGTGACGATGTCCACAGTCGGGTACGGCGATATGACGCCCGTGACGCTCGCGGGCAAGATCGTCGGCTGCGCGACGGTGATCACGGGCATGCTTGTGCTCGCGCTGCCGATCACGGTGATCGGCACCAACTTCCAGAAGGTCATGAAGAGCGTTATGCACCAGACCATGAAGTCGAACGTGGACTACCTCAAGGGCAAGCGCATGGTCTGTCGCGACGAGATCGAGGCGATCCTGCAGCGGTTCCACGCCGTCACCGAGGGCATCCACTTGGACATCGACGACGTCATCAACGTCTATGACACAGACAACAACGGCATGCTCGAGGACGAAGAGCTCACGAAGCTCCGCATCGACCTCGAGGTGTTGCAGAACCGATTCATGCTCAGTCAGAACCAGACCAGCTCGACTCCGACCCATGAGACTGTGACGCTCGAACAGCATTATTCTGGAGCATTGCTGTCGAATGCAGGTTCGCAACGGCACAGCACGCCGATAGTGTTTCCAATCCATTTCCCGAAACCCAAGCTCTCCAGCCGTGACGAGATCAACCGACGAAGCTCGGCTCTTGCCTCTGCCTCTGCTGCTCTGGCTAGAGTCGGGCCTGGGGTCCTGATGGTGCCGCCACTGTCGCGAGGCAGCAAATCCAGCGCTGAGCTAATTCTCCATACTCTGCAAGATACTCCCGCAGCTCCTGCAGCGACTCCACCGTCGGATGAAGTGGTTTCTATCGCTGGAGACGCATGCCGCGGCGCACCTCTACCTCGTGTGCCTCGAGACTCACGCCTCTTTATCTGGCGCGCCTCACGACCGTCGTGTGCCGTTCGTGCATTGTGCTTCGTCCGACGTTCGTACTTCATCGGTGCACCGTGCGGCATCTGATATTCAGACTTCGCCGGCCTCCAAGAACGAAGAAGTGGGCAGCAGCGGCTCCTCTTCGAGCGCCATCCACACGATGAGCGAAGAGATGTTTTGGAATCGGATGCTCGACATGCACTGCGCGTGGGAGGAGCGGCTTCTGGAGACCGAACAGCGGCTCGAGACCAAGCTCAACAACCTCGCAAAGACGCTCGTCCGCATGGAAGGCATGATGGAGCTTGACGACTGAGTTGCGTAGCATTGATAACTAACTATTAGCACGCCAAAAGTCCATTTCGAACCGATTGTTTTTACCTCAAGGTTGAACTTGTCAGCGGAGGGGAAGGAAGCCTAACTGTATTAGACCAACTGATGCTACTAAAGCGCCACGTCTTAGGTCTCGAGTTGCTGTACTTCGTCGGTGATCCCCTCTTCGTCTCCTTCCACGACCTCGGACTCTTGAAGCAGCTGGTGCCGATTGGCGCCAATCGCAGACGCTTTGCGCAGCTGGTGTAGCGTGAGGTTGCTCAGCCTCGCGATGTGCGCGTTTGAGCTCGTGCTCTCCACAGGCCCGGCATGGTCGTGCGAGCTGTCACTGCCAAACGAGGATGCGCGACTGGTGTCCGAGTTGGTGAACGGAATCATACCAGCGACATCTTGCTTCGGGGCGAGAGGAACCGTCATCAACGGCTCAAGGCCTACCGACTGGGCGCGGCGAGTGCGGCCGCCAACAGATGCGGCGTTTTCAGCGCTGGCGTTCCGCCCTGTTCCGTTCTCCGTGGCCATCGGCTTCCCATCGAGGTCATTCAAAGTTCCGTTGGGCAAAATCAGTTCGACAAACAGTCGGAACGCGTTGTCCCACTCGCTCTCGTTCGCGACGCGCAGTAGCTTACTGAGCTGGGCTTCAGAGCTGCAGCTGCGAGGCGTCGCCGCTTTCGGGTCATCGCTCGTACTTTGCGCCACGCCGACGTTATACGGCGAATGATTCGATAAGATCGGTTCTGACGTGCGACGGGAAGATCTCCTCTCGGGTTTCTTTGTACTCCTGCTCTCTTCAGCAAAGAGCTCGCTCGAAGGGTTCTTCTGCCGCACGACGTCCTGCGCGAGCTTGAACACGACTTGGAAGTACGCGTGCGACCTGACTGCCTCCAGAAGGTCCTGCGAGTTGAGCACAAACAGATCGCTCGCACGAATTGTCGAGACCGTCATCAGACTCACTGACTGGCCGAGCAGCCCCTTCTCACCAAAGTACTCGCCCATGCGGAAGCGACTCGCATGGTAGAGCGATGGATTCGACGCGCTTTTCGAAAACAGGTACCCGCGCACAACGAAATACATCGCCTTGCACACACTTCCCTCGACGATCACGTCTTCGCCGCGAGGGTACCCTTCAAAGCGCAGTGAATGTGTGATCGTGTGCATCAAACTATCGACTGCCGCGCTGCCAGACTCGTCCTTGCACGCGCCGCGCGTCAGCGGCCGAAACACACGCTCCGTGAATAGGAGCAGCGGTTTCTCTGTGATGTGTGAGATCCCTTCGGCTCGCACACTTGCTGGCAGGTCGTCGAATACTGCCTGATAGTCCACACCAGCATAGGACAACCACCACGACGACAGGAACGCATTGGCGCGCAGTTTCAGCGGATTGCTGAGTTTCCAGCGCGCCAAGTAGTGCTCGATCGCGATGTGGTTTTTCCGATATTGGACTTCGTTGTCAATGAACAAGATGAACACATTCACCATCTGGCCGATCATCAGTGCCATGATCAACTGGCCGACAAAGCAGATGACAATGCTGAACACGTAGTCCAGCGTGGTCGTCGGGACGAACGTTTTCCCTTTTTTCACGAACGCGGTCGTCGCGAAGAAAAGGCCGCGAAACAAGCGCAGCAGCAGCAGCAAATCGGGCTCAGGGTCGGAAGAAGAGAGCTGCCCGTCGGGAAGCCAGGCCTGCCACACATTGCCAAAGCCATCGCGCATCGACACTGCAAAGTAGGCGCACGAGGTCCAAAAGATAGCCAGCAAGCAGAGCAGCCACAGCGTCTTGACTTTGTCTGCTTCAAAGGACACACTGCGTCGGTTGATTTCGTTCCGGTAGTACGCGAGATTGCGAACTTTGAAGGATCGATTCAGTCGAAGCCACTTTCGGAGAACCACACGCCGCTTGAACACGAAGTCGACAACGAAATGGTCGATTGGGAGCACTGCAACGAGGTTCCAGACGAGTCGTTCCCGCTTGTACGCCAGCAAATGGTCTTGCTCGTAGAGCTCCATCGCAGTCTGGTTCGTTCGCACGCGAAAGTGAAGCCAGATATCCCACCAGTACACGAACTCGCACAAGCACTCGACGATGCACAAGAGCACTGGAATGCCATTCCAACGATCCATGTCATCGTACACAACACGGTAGGGCGTGAACACAGCCGTGAACACTGTACAGAACGCCGCCAGGCGAAGCCAGAAAATGTAAAAAGGGCTCTGGATCTCAGCACCGTTTCCAAGCAGTTGCAAGAAATCATGCACCTTGAAAGCGGTTGGTTTGAGACGCGCATGCAATCGCGGGAGTAAGTCGGACTTGAGCAAGAGTTGCTGGATGGAAAACGTGAGCGATTTCTTGTTGCTGCCGCGGGAAGGCGCAAGAAGCAGCTCCTCGATTCCCTCCGCGCGGGAATTCACCAAATCCATTCGCGACAGCTTTCGCTTGAAGATTCGCCGACACCCTCCACCGTCGATTTCTTGATTTACTTCTGCGGCGAGTCGAGCCAAGCGCTGCTGCTCTTGCTGGATCTTGACGATCCGCAAAACTTTCTTCTTCCACTCGGGATAGCGATCAAACATCAACTCGAGAGATTGTCGAGACAATTTGTACAGGATGCATGAGGTTTTGGCCTTGACAAACGCATTCCGAGGCGCATTCGTGGAAAGAGCAGCTTCTCCGAAGTAGCTTCCTGCTGTGATTTCGTTGACTTTCTGCAAGACTTCGGCGCTGTTGCTGCGCGAGGTGCTCGCTCCCTTTTAGGAAGGGGTCGAACTTCCGGATGGCGTCGGTGGGCCAGCTCCAGTGAGCAGCAATACTGGAACTAAAATGTCAAGCATCCCCGTGAAAATGAAAAACATCTCGCTGCCCTCTTCACCAAATCGGCAAATATACTCGTCCTTGACAAACATGATCTGCGTAAAGAGACACACGAGCATCCTCGTCACCGAATCTTCCATCCCAGTGAGGAATGCGACCTTGACGATCATCGGCTGCAGTTGAAACATCCGAATGTCGACAAGCAGCGACGGCGGCAGCACTCGCTCCAGCACGTGCTCTTGCGTAATCGAGTGGAACCGCTTAAAAAAAAAATACGTCTTGAACTTCTCGGCAGTATGCTGCGGAAGCTTGAAGTGGCCGAGCAGTTGGCGAAGCGCACTGAGCTTCGCGACGAAATCTCGATTCTCCGAATCCTCCAGCTCGATCACATCCCAGAAGTTGCCAATGACGTAGGCGAAGAGGAAAAACCCACTCGTCATCGTGCAGACGCTGAAAAAACACTGCGCGACTGTCCTTGGTAGTTCTCCTGTACTAGACGCAGACATCAGACCAAATGCCCAAAAGATTGATCCGAAGTACTGGAAGCTTCGATTGGCACCGACAAAGTTCTCTCCTGGTAACCAAGCGTTCGCACCAAAGTGCGATGTCGCGTTCGCAGTGTGCGCAGAAGACTCGACGCCGAAGTGGAGACCAGACGAGTTTGCAGCGAAGTCAAACCAGATGCAGCCGAAAAAGTGGAACGTGAGAAAGGTGTAATACACCAGCTTGAACAGCCTCAATTCCAGCGTTAGCTTGATATACTTGCTCTCGAGCGACTTGAACAGCGTCGGTGCTTTCACAATCCGCAGCAACTTGTTCCAGTTCAGCAATTCGGATCTACCCTGCACCGAGGAATATAACCAATTCAGTGTGAACAATGGAATCAGAGCCACAAGATCCACATAAAAGTGTGATGTGTGAAGATAATGCGTCTTGACCAGCTGAATGTCCATCACCTTGTTGCCGTACTCGTAGTACCCGAGGCGAAACTGAAGATACATATCAATCAAGAAGCAGCTTTTCAGGAGAATCGTGGCAGTATCAGCGGCCACGAATACCGATGAATCGTCCGTCACTTGGACGCCAAAGCAAGTGTGATAGATCACGAGCACGCACTGCGCAGTCGTTGCAAAGAATATCCACATCTCCCACATGCGGACAAACTTGGAGTCAGGATCGAAACACGTTTGGTTTACCCAAAATCCCATTCCCTTCGATAGTACTGTCAAGGGCTCGTCAGCCTTCGCCCCCATCATAGCCCGCCGCAAAGTAGGAGACGATGCTGGCGGCCCCGTGAGGACTTGCTCAAGCAACAACGTGCGTGCCACATTAGTGCTTCGAATCTTTCACTCCAGCACACGAAGCGACACTGAAAGGGACGGAACGACTCTTTTCATCGTCAATAAATGCTCGCACGACACATACACAACGATGCACCCACTTATAGCAGTAGCATGCTCAGTGTATCCGATCGCCAACGTGTCAGCCTCATTCCCCATATCTTCGTGGAGATCCAATGCAGCGGTCCCAAAGAATCCGCCAAGTGGCACACTGTGCGGCATGCCACCATCAGGCATCACAGAGACACGCCCTTCAAGCACAAAGTACAATCCGCCTGCGTAGTCGCCTAGACGGTAGATGATCTCTCCTTGGCCGAAAAGAATGAACCGCAAGTTGTCCAAGAAGATCGATTCTATCTCCGAGCGCACGTCATCTGGGATGAAATTTGAGGCACCGATTCGGTATGGATCTTCAAGTCGAAGCAGGTCGAACAATTCTATCGCAGGAGTGCAGATGCTTCGGATAATGTCTCGTTTAATAGCTGCCGGCAGCTCCTCAAGTAGCTCGTGGATGATGGCGCCGCGGTGAGACGACCACCAAAAATCCAAGAATGAGTTGACGCGCTGATGAATCAATAGCGGAGAACTCTGACGTTTCAAGAAAAGCTGGATCCGCGAGCGAGTTGCAAAGAACTCTTTTTGCTCGAACGCTGAAGCCGTGGATCGTTTTTGGACGTTATCAACCACGATCGCTGTGATCGAAAATCCACTGAGCATGAATAACAATGCAGCGACGTACTGCCATTCACTGTCTGGTTCTATGATGCGCTCCAAAGCTGCAAGAACGTTTGTGGCATAGTACAGGGACGAAGTATTGCATCGCTCGAGTATGTTGCACTTTCGCGCTGCTTGCCGCGTACACGAATCCGTTCACATCCTCAAAGTATGACGCGTGTATCTGGTGCATATAAATGTCGTCTGATGGAATCCACGCATCAATTTTGTGGCTATATCCTCCCCACTGCGTAATACTGAAGTGTAAGCATGCCACTACACGATACAGCATGAGCAAGGCAAGCCCGAACAGTATGAGCCTCTTCCGACTGTTGATGAGCATGAAGCTCTCCACTTCGCTGAAATGCCCTTTCAATCGCCAAATTCGCAGCAACCGCGGTATTCGAATGACAGCCGTGTTGTTCAGAGATGGCTGGAAGATCGCATACGGTCATATGCAGCAAATATCCACGACGAAGCTCCAGCTTTTGAGGTAACGCTCAGCACTTCGTACTGGGTCAAAAATCTTCTCTGAGTTGATGGAGTACGAGAGATTGAGACTCAAGTAGATGTTCACCCACTGCATCACATCAACTGCGATATTCAAAATCAGGATTGACACAATCTTGTCGCCAAGTAGTGGGAACGCGAGCTGCAATGGGATGACAATCCAGTTGTAGCACAGAATCAACTGGAGGCACACGATCCACACCATGCGCGTTCGGGATTCAGCATCAATGCATCTTTTGAGTAGAAAGCGAGCCCACCAGTGCTTGGTTGGAGGTGACGGAGGGGCTATCTAAGGAAGCCGATCATAGAAGCCTCGAATCGCATCTTGAGGCTTCTGGTCACTTGGACTAATTCTGCTTCTTCGGAAAAAACTGTCGCGAAAACTCTCCATCTTCCGTTTACTCTCGTGAAGCAAGGACCCACTTGCCGTAAGCATTCGGCGCCCGCTTCTCTGGGGCAATGGTGGAGTCAGATCTCTTACTTCAGGGCTCACTTTCCCTGATAAGTGGTGGATGTGAAGATTTCCACCATTGGTAGGCAACGGAGTTTCAGTATTTGGCACCTCAGCCACCTTCGACTGGGATGACATGGACTCGATCGGGACTGTTTGCTGCGCTGACTGGCTAGCTTTCAAGGATGTTGCTGGTTGTGCACTGGATGAGGTGGGTATTAAATCAGGCCTTACCTGCGCAAGAGATTTCTTGCTTCTCCAAACAGGCTGCTCTGTTTTGAGGCCAACCACCTGCAAGAGCGACGATTTCTTTTTCTTTTTTCGCACTTGAATGGCTCCGACGCTTGCAATCTCACTGATCTTATCTTCGTCGTGTGTCTATGCTTCTTGGAGCATCTTGCTTACAGTCTGTGAGATCAGCTGCGCATATCGAGGGTATCCTTCCAACAGCTTCTCTGCATGAAATCGCGAGAGCCGATACAGCGTAGTGTACGTGGTGGTCATCATCGTCGCAGAGCATGGCAGCTTTGCAAACACCGCAACCTCGCCAAAAAGCTCCCTTTGCGAAGCTCGCGCACCTTGACCCCGTTTACAACAGTGTAGAGAACCCCCGAACTCACCACATACATTGCATCGCCATGGTCTCCAGTTTGGAACAAGACGAAATGCGCAGGACACGAGATCAACTCCAGCAAACTCGTCACAGCGTTAATGAAATGCGAGTCGCATCCATCGAAGACTGGGATCTGAGCGACCGTATCCCTCAACAGCTCTATCTGGATATCAGTCGAAATAGATGGGCACAACAATCTTGCAGCCTCGCGATCGTTTGCTTCTGCTTGGGTGTAGTAGCGCTTCAAGTACTCGACTGCTTGCTCCTGCAACTTTTCCGGGACACGATGGAACGCCAAGATGTGCTTGAACTGATTCACACGCGCTTCTGAGGTCTCTGAATCGCCACTTTCGCACTTGGAGAGCATGAAAAACGTTGCACACAGGTACGTAAACAACGAGAATCCACACAACGCAACGAAGATCGTAAACGCGAATTCGGCATTCGTGTGGGGTAGCTCTCCTTCAAACAGCCCCGTCAAAAGCCCAAATGCCCAAAACAGCGACATCAAATACTTGCTTCGACCGCTTTGCTCGTGCTCATACACTTGAGGCAGCCAGTGGTCGTGATGGTGGGAGTCATAACCGAACGTGAACCGCCCGCATGCAACGAGATGGGACACGGCGATGGTGATGCCCAAGACCTTGGCCAGTTTCAGGGGCTCGAAGTAGCGCGCGTAAATGTTGTCGAGATTCGAGATGAGCTGTGGAAGCCTGCGTAATCGACTGAGCTTGTGGAATTCGAGAAACACTGTAGAGAAATGCATGTGCACTGGCAGCAATGAAAGCGGTGGCAGTGCCAGCACATCCAGCACGAATCCGACCGACTTCAGATACTTGATCCTGGACTTTCGGGTGCCTCGGAGCACGTTGCCGTCTTCGTAGTAGCCTGTGTTCAGTTGCACATAAATATCCACGCAAAACACGAGCTCGCACACGTACATCCCCAGCAGGTCGTGCTGGGCGGACGACGTCGAATCGTACGGGTGGAACATCGCCATGTAGGGGATCAAGAGCAGCTCGTAGAGGATGCACCCCAGAATGAGCTGCTGCCAGGTCGTGATGAAGCTCGAGCTTGGGTCAAACGCGTTCTGAATCTCGAAAAAGAGAAACTCGGTCGACCCAGAGCGCTTTCGGTTCCAAAATGTTTCCCGGAAGCTTGCACCAGACCCGGATCTGCGTCGATGCCATGGACCTATCTGAGTTCGTCGCCACGAGGCCAATCTGGTGGCCACTTGAAGCGCAGCGCTCTGGAGTCTTGAAGGCAGCGCGCGCTGCGAAAGAGTGGATCGCGGGCTTGTCGTGGGCTCTTCAGAGCACAACTCAGGCAGCCGGGTGGTTTGCCTACGTGCGTCGACGCAGCAGGCGGCGCTCGACCTCTTCGTGCGCGCGGTCTTCTTGCTTGAGCGCTAGTTGCGTCATCATTCGAGCAAACAGCCGACGACTTGAAGCGCTTTTATTTTGGAAGGGCCAGTCGGAACGGCCAATGCGATAATAAGAGCCGTCTGTTGTCCGCAAATAGCGGCAAGCGGACTCTGCGCTGTCGTGCGGCGTCGGCAGCGAGCGCTCGCTCGTCTTGTTGGTGCGTTCACAGCGCATGCCGATGCCAATTCTGGACAGTATGTCGGAAAAGGAAACGAGGGGGAATTAGATTAGACAGATTACGCTGTTTAATTTGATAAATAATTATGCGGGTTGTTTTATCAAATTAAACATCGTCATCTGTCATTTACTGTGGAGCATTTAGAGCGATGGCTTCGCACTACGAAGCACTGGATGTGCCGCCGACGAGCTCCCTGGAGGAGATCCGACGCGCGTACCACCGCGCCGCGCGCCAGCACCACCCGGACAAGCGCAGTGCGTCAGCCGTAGCTGACGACGGTGTTGCAGAGACTGGAGGCGAAGCAGCAGGCAGCGGCAACGCCAGCGACCTCCGCTTCCTGCGGATCCAAGAAGCGTACGAGACGCTGCGCGACGCCGAGAAGCGCGCGCAATACGACAGCAAGATCGCGCAGGAGGAGATCCTGTGCAAGCGCGACGGCGAAGACGTGCGCATAGCGGACGAAGTGTCTGTCGCAGACATGGCGAAAGAAGTGATGCACGACGACGAGAATGGAGACGAAGTCATCTACTCGCACCAGTGCCGCTGCGGAGACGTCTACGAGATCACCGAAGACGAGCTGCTGGACGGCGTCGATGTGGCTCCGTGCAACGGATGCTCGCTCAATATCCGTGTCGTAGTGCACGTGCCCTAGACAAGAGTGCTCGATTGTATATCTATATGGCATCGCGCAGCATTAACGCTGAAATAGACTGCTCGCCGCGCTTTTGCATGCACACGTGTGTGTTCAAAGTACCCGCACGCTTGCCAGAAAGATATGGAGCGACATGCAGGACTGTGTTGGATTTCAACTTATTAAAAATGCAATTTCGAGGAGACTGTGCCTCGCCACTGCCCCCTGCTGCGTTAATGGCCAGAACGACGCGCTCCAGAACAAAGCTAAAATTCCTTGCCACGCAGTGGACCATGGTGGGGGTAGCGCGTAGGCGTCTGGATGGCACTGAGCGCGCTCAAGCCAACGTACGCGAGGAAGATGAAGAAGAGGCCGAACAAGACGCCAGTGAGCACTTCCGGAGTCATGTGCACAAAGTGCGAAAAGCAAAACGCTTTGCCCGTCGACGAGTAGCCGACCTGGAACCCCGTTTCGCACACAACGGCGCTCGCTGCTGTCGAATTGGCGTTCGCGTTCGCTGTGAGGCGGCGGCCCAGCGGCGACTCGATGCGCTTTGGCTCTGCTTCGTTGCCTGTCAGGGCGAAATCGACCGATCCTGCCGTCGCCGTGGACAGAAGCTCCGTCGCAGCCTTGATCAACTCGTCGGCTTCCGGCAAAGTGTACGAGTCAGCAATGTGGACAACCAATACATCGGTCTTCTTGTCCGACAGCAGCGGCTTGTTCGCGCTCAGGAAGCTCTACAGGTCGTCAACCATACGCATCCATGGATGCGTGCAAGTTCGGTCAGAAATAATCTCTGGGCACCTCAAAACAAAGATTAAAAAGCGCACACCTCGAGATCTTCCACCGCAATCTCGTTCTTCAGCGCCGACGCATCCCGAAGCGCACGAAGCAGCGAGTGCGTCCGCGTAGTGTGCGGGATCACAACCGATGAACCGGCGTCTGCCACAGCGTGCTGCAGGAAGGAGCTGGTGGTCTTATCCTTCGCAAACTCGGCGATCTCATTCGTGCGGAGCTTGTTGCGAAGGAACACACAAAGCACTTCCGACTTGTCTTCGCCCTGCAAATAGCCAAGGCCAGCACGCACACAACAGAACAATCGCCTACGATCAGCCCACGCTGTCGTTCGCACAGGAAACGAACATGCAGAGACAAAACGAACCTGATTCTCCGAGAGCAGCGTCGACGCGATCTCTTTCTCACCCAGCACCGAATTCAAGTACGCATTCTTGTTCTCAAACGTCCTGTCAAAACCACCACCAGGTCACATCGAGAACGCAATGAAAACGCACACATCGTGAGCAACTTTCCTTCCATCCAAAGCGGACCCCTTCGCGAAAAGATCCACTTTTCTTCCCAACGCACTGCAGCCCCCAACTACTTACGAGCGCTGCGACCACAGCAGGAGCGGCACGTGTGGGTAGAGCGCCGTCTCGGTCGCCGCGTACGCGGCCTGGCACAGCGCGCCGCAGAGCACGCCCACGAACACCTTGGCGTTCATCTCGAGTCTCGTCTTGCGGCTTGTGGCTGCTCCCTGCTTTTGCTTTCCGTTTCTCTCGTTTTCTGTTCCAGGATCACATGTTGGGCGATTTAATTTTGAATTGAAAAGAAGTCAATTCATTCTCGGGCAAATGAATTGCGCCAAAACGGCGAGCGCCCGCCCGCCCCCCTTTTGCCTCGTCAGTTCGTTCTATTAACCAAGGTCGAAGGCCCCACGATACACCCAAGGTGCGTGCGCTCGTCGGCCTCTCCGCGCGCGGCCGTGCGTCTGGCTCGAGAGCGAGAAGACGCCGGGACACCGAGCCAGCAGTGTGGACGCGCCGTGCTAACGCCTCCCCCTCCGCGCGCGCGATCGCTCGTTGTCTGTGGGTTGATGTCTTGGCAGCTTTCCCCCCTTTTGCTCTCCCGCCCGCACACCACAAGTCAAAGATGTCGTCGATCCTTGCGTCGCTTGATATGAGTCTGGACGATCTGATCGCCCGGAAGAAGAAGGCACCGAACCCGGACTCGCGCGCTGCCTCGCGCGGCAACGGCAAGCCTCGCAACGCCAACAAGGCGGACGCCGGGGCCGCGGGCCCAGTGCGCGGTCGCCAGCAGCGCAAGCGTGGCGGTGGCGCTCGTAACCAGCCGTACGGAAGATCTGTAAGTGGCCACCCCAACTTGCTTGTAAGAGAAGAAAGTCGCGTGAAGCTTCGAAAAACGTGCACACTGCAGTGGGTTGGAGACTGTGTGTGCGATGCTTTTCGCTGCTGAATGCTTCTCGACCGGAACCCTGTGGGCATGTAAAAGTGTGACTCTGAACAACCGAAATGTCGTTGATGATTTAAAGAGAGATGGTGGCGACTCCGACGCCATGGACGTCGAAGACGATGGCCCACAGTCGGGCGGCAAGAACGCTGGTTCGAAGAAGAGAGCTGTGGTCGTCAAGAAGCAACAGGGCAAGGGCGGCAAGAAAGGTTCGTCGCGACCAGAAGATGCCAAGTACCCTCTTTGGAAGAGCAACATTGCGTGGACGCATTGACCAACACGTGTGCATGTGGCCGATTATTGATGTGAGCGTAGGAGGTAGCTCCATCTTGTCTCGCCTTGGCGGTAGCACCAAGGACGCCGGCAGCTCAGGCACCAAGATCCTCGTGAAAAACCTGAAGTTCGATATCCTGGAGGACGATGTTCGCGAGCTCTTTGGCACGGTCGGTGAAGTCAAGAAGGCGGAGATCGTGTACGATCGCTCGGGTCGATCAAAGGGAATTGCTCGCGTCTGGTTTGCCCGACGATCTGACGCTGAGAAGGCCCTGAAGCAGTACGATGGTATGGCCTGCTTGTGCTGAATATTTCAAGACTGAAAGGCAAGCGAGTTGCTTGACTGATTGCGCATTATGTGTATGGAATCCAGGTCGCACACTCGACGGCCAGCCAATGCAGCTTTCTTTGGATGATGATGCGAACGTCCGCAAGGGCTTGTTCGGCACTGCTCTCCGTAACGACAAGGATGTGAAGTTCAAGGTCTCTTTCGGGTATGTAAACTGTAATTCTTATCGTGCTCTCGCCTACTTTTGTGTCAGTCTGTAACGTGCATTTTGTGTGTGTGTTTAGCAGTGGCAACAATGGAGACAAGGACAGCCAACAAAAGGGCCGCGATGGTGGCCGTGGAGGCCGAGGCCGTGGCCGTGGTCGCGATGGACAAAGGTAAGAGGCACAAGTTTTACCATGTGTGTGGAAATGCGAGGACTAAAATGGTTTTGCGCTTTTTTTTCGTGTAGCCGTGGCAACGGACCATCCAAGAGCGCCGAGGACCTCGATAACGAGATGGACACGTACATGAAGGACTCTTAAGTGTAGAGCTCGCTCCCGTTGACACGAAATGTATGGCGGCGATGCCACGACCCGACGACGAAGGGTGGAAGATCCAGCATCGTCGCGATGTGTTGGTCTGCTTTATATACATAGTTGTTACGTATTGAATTTGATCTTTTGGCTTTAACGGACTCACATGTCTCGGGTTTCCGTGTCCCTCGCCGCCCCAATGAAGTCGAACAGAGCGAGCGTGGCTTGAGCGAGAGATGGAGAGGACAGAGACCAACTCGTGCGGCCCCGTTTGAAATATTCCCATTCAATGGCGAAAGCGACCGAGTGCTTATGATCTGCTGTGAAAACGGAGAGTCGAACCTGAAAGTATCCATGAAATGGACCGTGTGCTTGCTTGACTCGTGCTCGTGGGAGGATGCTCCAGGGTGTCTGCTGTACTGTGTTCCGCCCGCGTCGAGACGCTTATTTCCAGTTGCAGCGTTGATGGCAGACATCCAATTATTTTCGATTTCCAAGATCAGAAGCCAAGCACGCAATTGCTTTCCATGAGCTATCTACCAAGGACCAAATGATGTGCGAAAAATCTCAAAGCCGTCGCCACCAAGTGAACAACTGTGATAAGTTTCAGCGTACCAAGTTCAAATAAGTCAACACAGCCTATCATCTATGGAAGCAATTTGACCCAGCGATCGCCTTGCCTCTTTTCCCGCTCCACGCGCGAGAGTGCAGAAGCAGGAGAGATATCCAAGTGCTGAAGCGGCATCAAGCCTAGTCGCGAGATCAAAGATTGATGAGTTGAAGGTGGATCAAGGCTACACGCGAACAAGATTTCAGTGCTGAAGACTAACGACCTAGAAACTAACGAAATATAATTTTCTCCACTTTAGTCCAGTGGATGTGCGCTCAGCTGCAGCAGGATGGCCCAGACGCAGTCATGACCCCATCGGACTTGCCGCGTTGCATTTTCGAGCCGTACCACAGGTATCCGGATAAGCTCGCGGTGATTACGAATTGGGACTGAAATTCGGATTACTGTGTGTGGTACATGTCGCATAAGCCATCGAAGGGATCAGCAGTTGACAAACATGCCATTCCGCAACGCGAGCACGAGACCAGAGGCCATGGCGCACGCCGTGATCCCTTCGCTGGACTGGAGCGAGCAGGAGCTCCACGCGTGGCTCGTCAAGGGCGTCTTCGCGCTCGGCGCCGTCACGTACCTCGCCACGAGCCTCATCAACGCGCCGTACGGCCGCCATGCGCGGCCCGGCTGGGGGCCGACGATCAACACTCGACTTGGCTGGGTGGTCATGGAGATGCCGTCGGCTCTCTGGTTCGCGTTCGTGTACTTGCGCGGCGAGCACTGGACACTGACGACCCCGATGATCGCGGCGTCGCTCTGGTGCTGCCACTACTTTTACCGCGCATTCGTGTACCCGTTCCTGATCCGCGCGAGCAAGGACAAGCGCATGCCGATCACGGTCATGCTCGCGGGAGATTTCTACAACGTCATCAACGCGTATGTGAATGCGCGGTATCTGAGCCAGTATGGAGACTACGCAAACGACGTCCCGTTCGAGCGCACATCGTTCTATATTGGCGTCGCGATGTTCGCAACCGGGTTTGCGGTCAATATCCACTCGGATCACGTGCTGATCAACCTGCGCAAGCCGGGCCACACGGGCTACTCGATCCCGCACGGCGGCATGTTTACGTATATCTCCGCGCCCAACTACTTTGGCGAGCTGCTCGAATGGTGCGGCTGGACGCTGCTCTCGGGCTCGCCTGCGGGTCTGTCTTTCGCGTTCTACACGGCGACCAACCTCGTGCCGCGCGCCGTCAGCAACCACCAGTGGTATCTCGACAAGTTCAAGGAGACGTATCCAAAGAACCGAAAGGTGATCCTTCCCGGCATTTGGTGACGGATGAGGCCAGCGTGAGCCAGTACATTGTACACGATGCAGGCAGCTAGTTTGGCACCGCCATGCTCGGCGTCCGTCGTGCTCAGGCGCTTTATATGATTTTTAAAATAAAATGAGGCAAATGCTGACTGGATCGAATACGCGCGTTTTTTTTTTCACAATACACAAGCAATTCTTCATTCCGAGAGAGGGTTTGAGCAGCGGAAGGTGATCGATCGTTCCGGTGCATTGTGACCAGAAGTAGCAGCCCATGACTCTTTGTCCATTACTCACGTGTTGAAAATGGTTTCACTCCATGGTTTCGGCAATTCCGACGTTTTCGACACACCTTTGCTAAAAACCTTACGGCGAGGTTCAATGGTTGGGAGCCATCCAAAGTCCGGTCATTGGCCCCAGACAGAATCCAACACTGGGAGCAAGATGCCGCCGAAGAAGGGAGGGAAGAAGCCCGCCGCCACCAAGAAGCCCGCCGCCGCCTCCACGGACGACTGGGATGACGTGCTCAACGAGTTCCAGCCGGAGACGCCTACGGTAGAAGCGCCGGCCAAGGAGGAGCCCAGCGACGCGGCCGCCGCCAAGAGCGACGACAAGAGCGATGTGGACGCCGCGGCCGCCGCATACCTGGCGTCGCTCGGCGTCGACGCCTCGGGCGGTGCCGACAAGAAGGACAACAAAAAGAAGAAGAAGGGCAAGAAGAAGCCCGATGAGAAGAAGCCTGAAGCTGAGACGAAGAAGCCGATCTCGGCGGCCGCCAAGGCGCTTGCCGAGCGCCAAGCCGCGCTGAAGGCCGAACAGGAGCGCATTGAGCAGGAACGACTGGAGCAGGAGCGCATTGAGCGCGAGGAAGAGGAGGATCGCCGTAAGCAGGAAGAGCTGGAGGAGGAGATCCGCCGCAAGAAGAAGGAAGCCAAGGCCGCGAAGATCGAGCGCCAGAAGAAGGAAGGCACGTACATGACGAAGGCCCAGAAGCAGAAGGCCCAGCGTGCGCAGGCTGCGCTCGAGGCATTGCAGCAGGCGGGTCTCGTGCCGGACGCTGTCTCTGATGAGAAAAAGAAGGTGGTCTACTCGAACAACAAGAAGAAGCAGCAGCAAAAGCAGCAGCAAAAGCAGCAGGAAGTGGAGCAACCGAAGGAGGAGGAACAAGCAGACGACGTCGCGGACGACTGGGAGGCCGAAGAGGACAAGCCCGAGGAAGCCGAAGCGCCTGACGCCTGGGACGACGAGGACTGGGAAACGAGCGACGTGGTCGCGTCCTTGGAAGACAAACTGAACGTGAACGGCAACGGCGGCGCTGACGATGAAAGCGACGAAGAAGTCGAAGACTTGCTGCTTCTTGAGCAAAAAAAGGAGCAAGAGCGTCTTGTGCAGCAGGGTATCGCGTTGAAGAAGCGCCAAGAGGAGATGGAGGAGCAGGCGCGTATTAGTGCGGAAGAGGAGAAGATCCGCTCGAAGGCGCAACTGGAAGCCGAGCGCAAGAAGAAGGAGGCCGCCGACCGCCGTCGCGTGCGTGAAGAAGAGGCGCTGGCCAATGTGTCGATGGACAACTTGCGTTCGCCGATTTGTTGTATCATGGGCCACGTCGACACCGGTAAGACCAAGTTGCTGGATAACATCCGTAAGACCAAGGTGCAGGACGGTGAAGCTGGTGGTATTACGCAGCAGATTGGTGCGACATTCTTCCCTGTCGAAGCCATTAAGCAGAAGACCGCTCGCCTGGCCAAGACCATGAAATTGGACTACAAGCTGCCGGGTCTGCTCGTCATCGATACCCCAGGTCACGAGTCGTTCACGAACTTGCGTTCACGTGGTTCGTCGTTGTGTGATATCGCCATTTTGGTCGTCGATATCATGCACGGACTGGAGCCGCAGACGTTGGAGTCGCTTCGTCTTTTGCGTCAGAAGAAGGCGCCATTCGTCGTCGCGTTGAACAAGATCGATCGTTGTTACGGGTGGAAGACCATGCCGGACATGCCGATCCAGGAGGCACTCAAGCACCAGAACGAGCACGTGCTCCGCGAATTTGAGGACCGTACTGCCAAGATCATGGTCGAGTTTGCGGAACAGAAGATCAATGCCGAGATTTACTGGCGCAACAAGGACCTCGGCCGCACGGTGTCGCTCATCCCAACGAGTGCTATCTCGGGTGAAGGTGTCCCGGATCTGTTGATGATGATCACGCGTCTGACCCAGGAACGCATGGCCAAGTCGCTCGCGTTTGTCGACATCTTGCAGTGTACGGTGTTGGAAGTCAAGGTGATTGAAGGTCTCGGTACGACCATCGATACGATTTTGGTCAACGGTACGTTGAACGAAGGCGACACGATCGTCGTGTGTACGCTGGATGGCCCTGTGGTGACGACGATTCGATCCATATTGACACCACACCCGATGAAGGAAATCCGTATCAAGGGCGAGTACATCCACCACCAGACCATGAAGGCCGCAATGGGTGTCAAGATCGCCGCCCACGGTCTTGAAAAGGCCGTCGCCGGCACGCAGATCCACGTCGTCGGCCCCGATGACGACGTCGAAGAGTTGAAGGATGCCGTTATGTCCGATTTGACGGGCATCTTGGACTCGGTCAAGGCCACGAAGCGTGGTGTCATGGTGCAGGCGTCGACGCTTGGTGCCTTGGAAGCGCTGCTGGAGTTCCTGCGTACGTGTGACCCACCGATCCCCGTGGCGTGCGTGAACCTCGGTCCCGTGCACAAGAAGGATGTGATGCGTGCGTCCGTGCAGCTGGAGCACCAGAAGGAGTTTGCGACCATTTTGGCGTTCGATGTCAAGGTGCACAGCGACGCGACCGAGCTGTCGCAGGAACTCGGCGTGCGCGTCTTCACGGCCGATATTATTTATCACTTGTTTGATCAGTTCACGGCATACATGGACAACTTCCGAGAAGCGCGTCGTGAAGAGTTTGCCGATGTCGCAGTGTTCCCGTGCGTGCTCAAGATTTTGCCGAACTGCATTTTCAACAAGAAGGACCCGATCATTTTGGGTGTGGACGTTGAAGAGGGCATTTTAAAGGTGGGCACGCCGCTCGTTGCCGGCGGCGTGCTGGTCGGCAAAGTGGGTTCGATCGAGCGTGAACACAAGGAAGTGGACCGTGCGAAGAAGGGTGCGTCCGTCGCCGTGCGAATCGACAACGAGGGCAGCGTCACGTACGGCCGCCAGTTCGACCACAAGATTAAGCTCGTGTCCAAGCTCACGCGTGCGAGTATCGACGCGCTGAAGGAGAACTTCCGCAACGACCTGCAGAAGGAGGACTGGCAGTTGGTGATCCGCCTGAAGAAGGTCTTTGACATCATCTAGACGGCCTTCGGGCAGGGAGACACGAGATCGGCGACATCCGGAGCCGAGAGTTTGCTTTTTTCTTCTTCCTTTTTTCTCCTTTTGACGATAGGTGTGTGTGTGCGGCATACAAACTAACAAGATAAATGTTCCATTCGATCAACGTATATGGAAAGAATGCGCTCTTCGCTTGCGCGAGTGGAGAGGTCGCGGGGTCCACGCGCTCGCAGGTCGCTGGCTTCCTCTCGCGGACTAAGATTCGCTCGCACCCTCAGCCGGACGGGTGCCACTCTCTTGCTCTTTGTCAGTGCCCATCCTCCACCACAGCCGACTCGACTCGAGCCTATTTTTCGCGTCCTCCCCTTGATGCGATGCGCGCTCGGGAGTAGGACGCTCTGATATTTGGCTTGTTCGGCAGCTCCCTTACGTCATTGCTTTCGAAGCGCAGCCACTCAATCGGAGACCGAAAGAACAAAAGCGCAGAACCATTTCCCATCGGCATGACCGCGAAAGAAGGAACAAATGCCCACGAAGACTAAACTTGCATTTCGGCACCTCCGCCAGAGATTAGAGTCTGACCGTTCGCGGCCTCCGTCACGAACCAGAAAGAAGGAACAAACTGCGGCTTCGACTTTAGCAGCGAGTGCTGAGAGGACTAAGATGGCTGTGGCCACGTTGCACGGTAACTGCTAAAGCGTTTCACTGTTCTGTAGCCACGCCATCACGCTGCGACTCGCGCGCCGCCCGCCGTTCTATATCGATGCAGGCGCTTGCGGGCGGCTGAAGATGGCAACTTGCCGATTCTTATTCGTGGTGTCACGATAGGTAGAGGCCCAACGGCATGTGCTCACTATCCAAATATTCACGATTGCCTGTCGCTGCCAGGGAAAGCATTCTTTACATGACGCTCGTGCGTAAACGTGAAGTGCGGGGGTAAAGGTAAGGACAATCGTTGTGGCGGATTAGCGCAGTGGCGCCCGCATGCATTCGGTCAGTACAAACGGGCACGTTGCGTGTTTGCAAGGGCGCGATCGGGGGCATCCTGTCTGTCTGTCGCCGATTGATTGTGTGCAAAGATAGATGGCTATGTGGCGAGAGACATCCGATCTTCCTGTCGAAGGCAGAAGTCGGACGAGGCACTTCTTATCTTTTGCACCTATCAGCACACAAAAGGCACACAAAGCAACAGCAGCAAACATGATGCATCATCACCCGAGAATAAGATCCTTTTTCGAGTGACACTGTCTTGCCCGCCAGCGCACCATTGGGACCTCGAGCGGCCCCCATCTCCACACCGGATTTAACCAGCTCTCCCAGCAGGTGCGCAAGAGCGCGCCGCACTCCCGCGATGCCGTCAAATGTTCGAAAAGCTCGCCCGAAAGCTGCACTCACGCGCATAGAGCAGCGAGACGACGCGGCAATGGAAGAAATCGCAGAACGTGTACGCGGCTTGCGTGCACGAAATGGAACGATTCGCGCCATGGACGACACTGCAGTGCTACGTTGCAGTTCCCCGTGTCCCCCATCTCACGAGCGCGTTCCTTTCTTGGAGAACAGGTGAATAATTTCGTTCGATCCGGACGTACAGGCATCGAGCGACTAAGATTCCCGCGTTTAACGTTGCGCGCGCGCCGGCGTAAGCAGCGAGCGCTCCATGTTTCCCTCGCGCGCGCGCGCCTAAATGGGCCACGATCTCGGTTCTTATTCCCCAAAGCCGTTGGCACTGACGTAGCAGCATGACATCCCACTCTGCGAGCGTCTGACCAACTGGATCTCCTCGCGCACTTTGCTGGTCTACACCTGCCCTGTCTTGCGTCCGTAAGTCGGCGGCATGTTTAAGCAGCAAGAGGGCGCTTGTGCATGCATAGTTTACGCAAGAGGTACCCTTCCTCTTTAATGCATCAGGATGCAGCACGCTCGTGTCCGCGACGCACTCATTCATTCGTGTAGCTTACTGTGCTGTGCAACTGTCGGCGTCTCTCCATTGGCGCGCTTGCTTCCACTTTTGGTGCCTGCAGCAGCAGGCGCACCCGCATGTGCGCAAATGCGCGAGCTGACGCAAGCGCCGAGTGAGTCATGGAAGGACCTGCGCTTTTGAGTGGAGGAGGAGCGCCGCGTAGAAGCCACGCACGACCTTGAAGATAGATTCAGCAGAGAGTCCAGAGAAGGCACGCAGAGCCACTCTCGCCGAGGCTGTCCATGCGAATAAGATGCAAGAGTGGCACGAGTGAGGTTAGCGGCGCGGCGCGGCGCGACGATATGCAGGAGGCGAGACTAAGAATCTCACCGTGCGTTCATGATGAGCCCACGGCTCCTCGTCTGTCCCAAAGCAAGTGCGAGCATACCGTCGGCTCTCTCTCTTGCGTACTCTATGCGCGTGGCTCGTTTACCTCGTGAGTCAAGCACGATGCTGGTTGACTGAACTGCCTCATACAGTACACGCGGCATATGTAAGGCGCAGAGCGCAGCAAGATGAGAGCATCGATGCAAACGGTGCGTCGCCACCAGCGTGTGTATCACAGGCTTGAGACAGCCTCGACTTCGTCCAAATATCCTGGACAAGTATGTGGCCAGCAGGGCGGCAGCGAGAGCACGGCAGCGCCACTGGCGTGCACGTCGAAGCCGTGCGCGCGCAGTTGTGCGCAGTGGAGAATGCACCAGCGCCATCTGACTCACACTCGGGTGGCGCACCGAGTACTCCCCAAGCGGGCATCTCCATCGGATCGAGAGACACGCGACAGAGAGAGCATGCGCGTACGTGGCACGCGTTTGATTCAATGTACGTACAGCAATCGTGTATATCGCCCGCACTGCGATTCGAACAATAGCGGGAGAACCGCTGGCGCACATTTCTAAAAAGAGACCTCTGCGCAGACTCCAGTTCGGGGGTTTCCTTCTGTGCTTCCGAGCAGCTATTCTTCTTTTTTTCCGTTGAACAAAAACCCGGGGCGAGTATCCTGCGGCCGCTGCATTTGACCCAGTTGCCCTGCGCTACAGGCCGCCGCCACCTTGCCGTCGTCGTCGTCGTTGTCGCTGGGTCCGAGAGCACGTTTTGTGCAAAAGGGAAAGTGGCACCGTCTGCTGGGCAGGATGGTCTACCGAAGCAGTCGCAACAGAGGGAGCGCGGGACCCACGCGCCAACTGGTTGGAGCGAAATCCCCAACGCCGCGTCCAGCTGAGCACAGATCGGCTTTCCGCCTGGGTAAAGGGCAACCGCCCGGTCTCTCGCTCACATCCGCATGCCCCATCTTCAACATGCTTTCTCCTGGCGAGATCCAGCCTTCGAGGGTGCCTTTTCGAATACTTTTCACTAAAACGGGGTGGAATGAAGGCCCCGGAAGGTCACCAGCGGCTTGTACGCGAGCGAAAGAAGGGAGAAAAGCATTCAGTCGCTCGCAAATATTTTGCTCATAAACTTGTGCTGTCACGCTATCGTTGCATTCTCTCAAACGATCCACCGCAGCGCGCGATTTCACCCATTCTTGCACGCCCGCTTTATGCAAAGCATACCGACATTCCACCAAAGGGCTCCTTTTTTTCCATTTCTCCCCCTCCATCAAAATGTATGCGCGTTTGTATGCGCTTCGCTAAAGTTCGGAAAATTACTCACCTCGGTCATTTAATTTGAACAATTTGCTGGGGGGGGGGGG
>JAADVP010000152.1:0-34016 GCA_023335675.1 Globisporangium solare | reverse complement strand
TCTTGAATTCTGTGTTGGGGGTGAGATGTTGGTTGTTGCTTCGCAGTCGTTTGTGTTGGCTTGGTGAAGGTTGCACTTGCGTCAGGTCTTTGAACCTTGTTCTTTGAGCTGTGAGTGTCGGTGGTGAGACACTTCAGGCTGGATTCTTGGCTTGTGTTCTTGGATTCTGGGTTGATTCTTCGAGATCGTAGCACTCAACTCAACTCCAGAACCCTAGTCAAAAAGACCGTCGGAACTTCTAACAAACGGAATCGTTATGCGTTTCGTCACCACGTGTGGTGGTTGTCCGCCGCCACCCTTCGTTCACAGAAATGGCCCACTTTTGTGCGAGACGGGCCCCATGCACGACGTCCTCAAGACGATTCCTGCAGTCGTATAGCAGCAGCTGCTGCAACGAGGCATTCTGCTCTTGCTGGACAATTCGCACTTTTTCAAAAGGTCCTTGGCGGTGTTGGTACCCACTATGAACGAATCATACCTTTTATGCCATTGGATGACAGTCATTCCTGCCTAGAAGGTCTCATCCATCAGCGCGTGCTTCCAGTGAACGCCATTTGCTGTTTTCCGCAGACGTGCACGCCTCCGCTGCTTCGCGATGATGCGTGCGCCGCCGTTCTTGCTCTCGCTGCTGTTGTCGCTCGCGGCGGCCACCGTGCTCCCGTCGCTCGCGTCGCCGACGTCGCCGTGGTTCCTCAGCCGCCATGCCAGCGTGCTCGACCAGGACAACCGAGACGCCGTGGACGAGACGCCGTTCTTCCTGCGCGCCGCCATCGCCGCCAACGACAATGGAGCAGCAGAGGCGGGTGGCCGAACGGTTATCCCTCTCCGCTACGTGATCTCGGCGAAGGACCCTGTCTACGTCGGCGACATCTCGCTCGGGACGCCGGTGCAGACACTGACGATGGTGTTCATGCTGATGTTCTCGATCGTGCTTATCCCGGACTTCCAAGCGTCTCCAACGCACCGCTATTATAACCACACCACTTCCAGTACGTACATAGCGAACGGCACGAGGTACGACTTGTCCTACTTGTTGCGTGGGTACGTGTCCCAGGACGTCATGCGCATCGGAGACTTTGAACTCGCGAACCAACCGTTCATTGAGGTCACGGTGTTTAACAACTTCCCGACATACCCCATCGAAAAGTACGACGGCTTCTTCGGGCTCGGGTTTGATGCCCAGACGAGAATCAAACTGCCGTTCCATGCGCTCGTCGACAGCGGCGTGCTCGACGAGCCCGTGTTCGCGTTCAACTTGGCGAAACACAGTGGCGGGAGCGAGATCATGTTTGGCAGCGCCAACAAGGACCACTACTCGGGTCCTATCACGTACGCCAGCGTGATCCGTACCAACACGTGGACCATCAAGTTGGACGACGTCCTCGTCGCTGGGAAGCGCATGACGAAGCACCGCCGCGCCATGATTGAGCCAGGGTTGCAGCTAATCTACGCACCAGGCGACGAGGTCAACGCTCTCGCGAGCCTCGTCGGCGCGACTCGTGTGGGCGTCTACTACGAGATCAGCTGCGCTGCGCCTGGTCCCGAGATTGTGCTCGTGATCAGCGGCACGCACTTTACGCTCACGAAGGACGAGTACACGCTACAACTCGAAGGCCGATCCGACAAGTGTCGATGGGCGATCAACAGCGTGCAGTTCACGGGAAACACCTGGTGGCTCGGCCAGGTGTTCATCGAGAAGTACTACGCCGTGTTCAACTACGGCGACGGCACTGCTGGCAGCCGCCGCGTCGGGTTCGCGCTTCGGAAGTAGCTGCTCCTCAACACGTCGTTTAGGACAAGTGTAATGTCTCTTACAAGAGCTCTAAAATGCCATTTTCGTTTGAAAACCCGACGTTGGAAATTCGCCATCGTATTCCGGAATTTGATCAGTTTGCGTCCTGCTCACCGAAGCCTCGACCGAAATGGGCGGCTCGAGTGCTGCGCGTCCTCGCCGCGCGCTGCTGCCGCTGTTGTTCCTGGCGCTCTGCGCGCTCGCGGCCGCGTTCCTCGTCCTCACGGCGTCGTCGTTGAGCGTGAAGCAGCTGCTACGGCGCAGCTTCCACTCCGACCGCAGCAAGAACCCCCCGCCCAAGCGCCGGAACGCCTCGCTTCCGTCGGCTCCCGGCCTCGATACCCTCGCGACCACGTGCTCACCCGAGACGCTGGACGCCGACGCGGTCCCCTTCCACGCCGGACAGGTGTCCGAGGCGACGCGGCGCTTCTATTCCAAGCTGCAAGCGCTGGACCCGCTGCCAGCGCCGCCGGTGTTCACTCGCGACCACGCGTTTCTCTGTGAAGAGGCCCTGGCCAAGCGAGAGCAGTGGGCGTACTGTCTGCCCATTTCCGCGCGCCGCGACGAGCCGTTCTGCGTGAATGCGAGCCGCGAGCAACTCCTGGACTCACTGCCGCCGCTTCCCCACAACCAGCTGTACTGTTATGCGAGCGTGCTGCACTTGATCCTCGTCGACGTCTACGAAGAGCTGCGCGTCTTGGGCGGCAAGCCTGCGCTGCTGTACGGGACGCTGCTTGGCGCTGTGCGCAATGGGTCCGTAATCCCATTCACAGAGGACGCTGACGTTGGGTACCAGCTCACGGGGAGTTTCCAGCTCGACGACCTCAAGGACGCGCTCTGGCGGAAAGGACTTCACATGTTCCACTACGGCATTCCGCGCGTGTGCGTCTCGCCCATCCACCCGCTAGCGTCGCGGCTGTATAACCCTCGCAAAACGCTCGGCACCGAGTACACCGTACCGTACGTGGACCTGTACAAGATGCGCAAGTACATGTTCACCTTGAAATGGGACGTCGAGCAGACCAAGAACGGCCGCAAACTCTCGGACGTGCAGGTGCAGCCGTACTCGAAGGTGGAGCTGCTGGGAGAGATGTACGACACGGTCGCGGATCCGATCGGCTTTCTGCGCGCAGAGTACGGAGAGAACTACGTGGTGCCCGAGTCGTACTTGTGGTGGTGGTGAAGCGCAGGCCACGGCTTACAAGCAAAGGGCCAAGGCACGAGCGACAATGGCTGAAAATTGTACACGAAGTCCTTCTTTGGAGCTGAATTGCGACAGACATGGGAGCCTTCGCAGCTGATTTGAGCACTTGAGTCAAGCAGCACGGACGAGAACAGCAGGTGAAGTTTCAAGCACTCACGCCAGCTATGACGCGAATGGAGGTGCAGAACCGCCTTTCTTTCAAGAGAACAATGTCGTTGGCAGGCGTGGGGACGCGTTCGTTGACTCAGATAGACATGCCAGGTTTGTCAAAACCCTATCCAGAAGAAGCACAAGTTGACAGGATATTGGCCAGGCAACCCCATGTTTTAGCCAGAGCGTCACGAACGCGACCGTCAACAAGGCCCCATTTGTGTTTTTGACGGCGGAAGAGCTTCGCTTAACGGAGACAACACACTGCTCCACTGGCGTATGCTGCACGCGCACTTCATGACTGCAAAAGACGTCCTCCTGCTTGTCCAGAGGGAGCGGTTTCGGTCGGATCGACGCTGAGGGCGAGACTACGAGCGACAGTGAACGTACGTGACGATACACGGGAGCAATGGTGAGTGGCGAGTTTTCCCAGAGTCTTACGGAATTGGTTCAAAGTGTTGTAGGCTCAGTAAAAAAAAAAAATTACCCCATCGACCCCATTCTATCAGGCGGCTCAGCGACACCGCGCCGACCGCACCACGTGACCGAGAGTGCTGGCGATAGGTGCACTGCTGGGCAAAGCCCGCATGTCTTTACAGTTTAACTCAATCTACTGCAAAATACACGCACAGACAGGAATTGTGCGTATTGATAAAAGTGCTGCAACATGCTCCGAACATGCAGCCTGCACGTTCAGAGCGGGTCCTCGTATGTAAGCAAAGCTGCGTGTGCTGACAAAATGTGGAGCGTGTCCTGCGCATCAGTGGCTGACGGTGGTCATCATCAAGTTTGAAGAAGCAAAGTGGCTGATGCTGATCTTTACTGAAGGTGATGGGGGCAAACTGGACGCGTAAGGGTTCTCCGTCGGGGACGTCATCACGAAGTGAGCGAGTCGCTTCGCTTATGAAGCGCAAGCAAACCGACCAAACGGCACATTCGTGCATCGCTGCGATCTAAAATGCGCATTCTTTCTCCAGGTCTTCGTGACATATCTTCGAGATAAAAGAGAAAAGAACGCTTTCTTTCTCGTGGACGAACGAATCGATTTCTTCAGGAGCGAGATGATAAGTCGCCTTCAATATGGGTGATGGTGGCTGCAGACATTCGAGCGATTGCGTCTATAAATGCGTCTTGGAGCGCGTTGATCAAAGCAAACGGCGTGATCTCTTGACCGTGTCGTGTCCACCAGCGCAGATGGCTCAAATGGCTCGACGCCGTCCTGTCAACAGTGGCTGTAAGATGCAAGGCGATGTCAACTGTGAGGTACTTGAACGACGGGGAGTCCGGCGCAACCCCACGACGGACTTGGCATCCTCGGTGAAACTTCCGGAGCGCGCACCATCTCAGCAGATTGGGGAGCAAACGAGGCCGAGGGGAACCACCGCGATGGCGCCACTGGGCCGCAGGCAGTCGCCAGAGTGTGACTCCCTCCGCCACCACAGCCACTGTAGCGAGTGGGGCTTCCCAGCGGATCACCTTCCGCCCAATGACGTCGGCGACTACCTACCGTTCCTAGTGGACACGCCGGCCAAGTGTACCCATTTCGCAGACGACGCGGCGGTTGGATTTTTTATAAGCAACGCATAAATATTGGCGACTGCGACAAGCCCCGACCCAACAACGCACGGGGATGCGCTTGGCGTCAACGTCCCAACCGCTGGATGGAGCCTTACGCCACGCTCATTGCACATGCGCAGTCATAATCGCTTTTGCCGCCGCTAGCCATGCGCCGTCGGCCAGCAGCCGAGGACACTTCTGCGAAGCCGGGCCGGCGCTCCGGCAGCTCGCGCGTGACGGCGCGTACTGCGAGCAGCAGCAACGACAGCACGTTCGAGCCCGTGTGCTTTGGCGAGTGGGTCTACTGGCAGCGCGACAGCGAGGCGCAGTGCTGGACCAAGGTGTTCGCCGTCGTGGACGAGTGCTGGCTCTGTCTGTACGAGTGCGAAGAAATGGCCGCGCACACGCTCGTGCTGCGCAAGACGATGTGGAATACGGAGGTGCACACGAGTCGCCGCCGCGTCAAGCTCGTGGACGCCAGCGACAGTGAGTGCGTGGTCATGCGCATGTGGCTCATGAACCACGGCAACTACCAGCTCTGGGAGACGTGCTTGCGCAATGCGACTCAACTGGCGGCGCCTTCCAGTTCGAGCGACCAAGTGGCGCTCTCGAGGCGCTCGTTCTTTGGCAGCAGCAGCAGTGGCGGCGGCGTGTTGGCTCGCACAACGTATCGGGGCGAGAGCCCCACGAGGAAGCGCGAGGTCGTGAAGGCCGTGTGCAAGGGCGCATTGAGCCACATCAAGACTAGGATCAGGATGACGTGGCGGAGTAGCAGTGACAGCGTGGTGGCCCTAGAGAGGGCGTGAATGGGTCTGCGTCTGTGTGTGGGGCGTGTGTTAACCGTAATGGCAGATGGCGTTTGATTGTGTTGAGCGCGACGGTCCCTGAGCATGACGCTTCCGAGTCCAACGCCACTAAAAAGATCGGGCGGCATGGTGTCCACTCGACAAGAAAGGGCAGCATCGCATGCTTTCCGTTTTAAAGAGGCGTTCAGGATACATTTGGCAATACATATTCTATTTGAAGAGGTAAAGGATAAATTCAGTGCCACAACTTCAACATAGAGCTGAGACCGACCAAGGCATTAATGGGACTAAACCGGTGGATCAGGAGCCATCACGTCCGCCTTGCAGAGCCTGGACAGCCCTGAGCGCCGCTAGGCAGCCGGCGACGACGAGCACGCCGTGCCCAGTGGACAAATGTGCCGGCGCGGCGCTTCTACCGCGTACGAGCGTCTCGTCGTTCAGGATCTTTTGCATCGTGTCGGGGCTTCGAACGGTCAAATCTAAGCCGAACGAGAGTCGTGAGCTCACGGCTTCGATTGTGGGGCTCGCATCGTAGTGTCAACGAACTCACCTGCGATGCAAATGGAGATGCCTCGGTACGACGTCGGGTGCTCGCATGTGCCGTTCGCTGAGCCTTTGAACTCGTTCCCGCTGCTCACGAAGTCGGGGATCGCCTGGAGCCGCTCAAATTCTTCAGTCGTGAGCGCGGTGGGCAGACTGAACCGGTTGTCCGTCAGTGTGCTAATCAGGCGCACACAGCGAGTTTCGGTGTAAGCACAGAGCCACCCCGATTGTGTAAGCATCAAGCAAAGAACTCACAGGGACTCGAGTGGCGGCTGGGTGTGGAGTAGATAGATAGGGAACAAGTCGAGGCCGTTCTTGCGAAAGACTCTGTAGCGAGACAGGCATGGGGTCAGTGGACGCGAGCTCCAGCGTTAGAGCAAGCAGGCACACGTACGCGTTTTGGATGCCAACGGTGGTGTTCAAGTAGAACGCCGGCAGATCGCAGCCATCAAACACTCTGCACACGCACGAAATTCGCTCGACACGGTTAGCGAGAGCGCGCAATTGCAGAAGCCGCCATATGCGTACGCACAATTTACTGAGGGACGCTGGGCTCGGGAGCCACGAGATGTCATCGAGTGACACGTTCATGTTGACGAACTCCCTGCGCACAGCACGTATAGATCGTCAAAAGTCAACATTTTCCACGATGCTGGAGATGGCATAACAGATAGCACCTACAGCTCTTGGAGTTGGCTCAGTCCAGCCAGAGAGTGCTTGTTGAACACGAAGGTCGGGCCGTAGCTCCACGGCTTTGGCAGCGCGAGTGTGAGTACTGTCACGTTCACCGGCTCCTCGAACTTGACGTTTAGCTCCAAGTGGCGCAAGTCTGGAGTCAGCGACGCGATCACGGACTCAAGAGTCGTAAACACGTGGTCCCATGCGTCAAGGGTCCAGGAGGCGGAAGGCGCAGAGAACTTCATGATGGCCGTCCTGTTCTCCGTGTGTCTCGACGTGTGGACGATCTCGAGCATGTGCTCACTTGCATTCGCATCCCCAATGCCCTTGTACTGCAGCGTGTAGAATCCGGTTTTGTCTCTCTCTGTGGTCGGCAGACTAGTTGGCAGTGCGATTGTGGTCTCATTTTGCGAGGCGGTGGCTCCGAGAGCCTGGGCCACGAGCAGCATTGCCAGCGCTAGTCCGATACGACGCATGACCGTTCTGCTTTGACTCTGAACCAAATAACGCTGGGTCAGCAGACGCTTCTGGAGGCACTGCACCGGCGCGCAATAAGGAGAGGGACCCACCCTTTCAGAGTCACCGCATCATTGCGAGCAGAAGGCGGCGGCGAGCTGGTTTGGTCTTCTATTAGTGTCGAACAATATGCAGAGAGCCTTTCACTTTGTGGCTTCCAGTACGGACTGCATCCCTTGAGGGTGTGTGTGTGGATGAAAATGGAGCCGAAGCGCATAAACGAGGCGCCGAAGAGAGGAGCAGACTGCGCAGCGACGTCAGCGCCACACACACACCCCATACCCATCCGTCTGGTTTGCCGCCAAATCAGGGTGACCTCAGGTCATCATCACGCAACTCTGCAGCAGTATGTTTTAACTTTGCGGATTTAGCAAAACTTCATCTTGGGTTTTCATTTGACATCGGGACAAAATGCGGACTTTAAGGATGCATAAACGACGACACTCAGCAATCGATGGATGTGAGCGAACGCTGCCTGCGCTGTGAGCGCTTTGCCCAAGTTCATCGCGATCGAAGACGCCTGTTGAGCCGCTCTGCTGCCCTGCCATCGACGTGCCGATCGTCTCTAGCTGGAAAGGAGCCTGCGTGATGCTTTCACTTTTCTTCTGAAAAGGGTGTGCTTGCGCTTCGTATCTTTCGCATGGATGTGATGACAACGGAGCCTTTGCATCCGAGGCACGCATGCAACGTGGCCCAGATGGGTTCACTGAAGGATTGAGATGGGCACGAAGCGACTCCAGGGCCATCCAGTTAAAGTGCCATCGTCTGCTGTGCTGAGTAATTGATGCGCTCCCCCTTTCACAAAACCTTTCGCTCTTTCTTTACCATCCCGAAGCTATGGCGGCTACTTGCTGTGGCTCTGGATGTGTCGTTCGTTGGCTCTTCGTGCTGCTGGAAGAGATTCTGCAGCATGGCATGCCTGGCCACACGCCAAAGGGTGCTTAAAGTCAAAGATCGTGAAGTAAATGAGCTCGCCAAACTCTTGACGAGATGATACGAGTACCCTCTGAGAGCACCACGAACGCGTGGCCGGGTGCCGAAAGATTCCCGAGTGCGATCACGACGGTGTCAACCAACGTTGCCGTAGCTCTCGCCATTGATGTGAGGCCTTTGAGTGCCTCGGTTGCTTGCTTAAACGCTGAGGATGTCAGGTGATGTGGTCTCCACACGTGGAGCACAAGCGACGTTCTAGTAACGGGGAGCCCACGCATCGCTCGATCCTATTCGCAAAGCACGATACACTTTGGCGTCAATTGGCTAACAATAACTTTGAAGGCATTAGCAGTAGTACTCATGCCAAACAGCACACAACAACTCTGCGGTGCAACGCTCACAGTACTGACAGTTGCCGAGAGTCTGCAGCGCAATGCGAGAGGCTCGCGCTTTGTGCGGTGTGCTTCGTATTGACAGCACTGCTGCTAGCGCTCTGTTCATGGTGACGGATCCATGGCGACCGAAGGACGATCATAGGCTCATTTGCAAGCTGCTGTCTCTCCACCCGAGCGCCTCACCGCCTTGAAGCACACAGCACTTGAGAAACGGTGTTCGACTTCAGCGAGCAAAGGAAGGCACGTTGCGTGGAGAAGGCAGAATGGGGCGGCATGGGTGTGGAGGACCTGCCGCCCGGATGTGGGATTGCGCTTGACAGCGTCGCTGCTTGCCTCTTCATTGCATGAGGCACAAATCGTGTTATTTTATAGATATAATTTCGAACTGAAGTTATTTGAGACAATAATTTGAGGCCAATAGAGAGATTTTATCATTCCAGTTGTACACAGATTATAACATACACAATAAATTACTAATGAGGGTCTTCCAGCCTTGTGTCATCATTGGTAATGGATGCTGCATGCGCGACTGTGGACCTCCGATATCTCCATCGGTTCGCGCACTGGAGCCCCGACAGTGCCTTCCTTCATTCGCCAAATCTCTCGACGAGGCATCAAGGAGCAGTTTTTTCTGCAGCACAAGAGCGCGCGCCTGCGGCAGACACCACGACACGGCGCGATTGCAATGCACTTTGCGCCTCCGCTGACAAACCCGTTCGTAGCGGCCCTGCAGTCCTTTTTCCGCGCCACTGGAGCGGACGAAGGCGCAGGCAGCAAACCAGCCCCAGTGCCACCTCGAGATCACAAGGAGACGTGAATGAGGCGCGAGGGACCAAGACGAGCCAAGAAAATCCATAGCGCTGCTGTACTAACAGCCCTAGTTGCAGGTCCTGTCGTTGTCGTACAATGCAACGCTATAATGGCGTAGCGCATCGTACGAACACGCCATCGATTTTCTGGGTACCGCGCGCGATTGTCGTGTGGTTGCAGCAGCACTTCGTGCGTGGATCCATCCGTGTGCGTATTGCTCGAAAGTAATGCGCTCAAGTGTTGATCCATACTCATTGGCTTAAAATTGAATTATAGATATACTATTGGCTAAAATGTTGCGCTGACAGGGCTCAGGACCCTGCCTCACCCTAGCGATCTTTTTCGCGCGGCGCGGGTTTGGGATCCTTCTAAGGAATGGGTTGACAAGCATGCATGTCCTTTCTGTTGTGGGTCTGTGGACGGACAGCAGCGGCCATCACTGAATGACCGATTCCAGCCTTGCACGCTGGCCGACGCCGCCTACCGTAGCAGCGACGGCGCGCGGTGGAAACGTAGCGGATGTCCGTTTGGCGAGCTCATTGTACTTTCGTTACGGCCTCAACGAACGGCTACAAGTGCTCTCTTTCAGTTGTTCGCTGGCTGCAGCCACGTTAAACAGCGCTTGCTTCGTGCAATCTACCGTACTCCGCACACGAACACGCGCCACGCCACTCTCTTTCTCTCTCTCTCTGCCTCGCGACCCCTTGCGTCGTGGACTCACTTGCGTTTCCTCGCCGAGCGCAGGCGCTGGTGAAGCTGCTGAGCGTGCTGCTGGCGGCGCCGCGGCAGCAGCCACTCGACGAGGGCGAGGTACGCGACCGCGAGCAGCAGCACGCCGCACAGGATCATGGGGGCGCCGCCAACGTGCGCCACTGTCTCCATGAACGTCACGAGGGGCTCGTCGTTGCCGTCGGTCGCGCGCTGCTCCATGTGTTATCTTGGCTTTCTGGTTTTTTGCGCTTGAACATGCGCTTTCGGAGGTTTCGCCCTGCCGGCGTGTATGCTGGGCGCCGTATCCACTTGTTATCAGCGGAGTATTCGTTTTCGCGGGTGAATCCTCCCCCATTCTCCCGCGTTCGCGCGCGCTGATTTGGCGCCGCGGCACCCTCTCCCCTGCCCCTGCCCCAGACCTACCTCTTCCACTCGATAAAACCTCCAATCACCTCGCGCGTTTTTCCACCTCGCGTACGAGGTTTTTCCATCGGTCCAAACAGCACCACTGTGGGGTTTTATTTTGAACACCGTGGAAAAACCTCGCTCCGTGCGGGATCGGGTGGGGGTCGGGCGGCGGGGGGCTTCGCGTTTTAAAAACCGAAAGCGCCTGGCGCGCGCAGTTCAAAGCAACGGGCAGAGCGGGCGGGCGGACTGCAAAACGGGCAGAAGACGCAAACCCACCGCGCAGCCATCGGTCACGCGGTTGCTGCCGACTCACGCACACGGTACGCACCGCTCCACGACGCCTGCGCGCGGCGCTGCGGCCCACGCGGTCGAGCGCCAGTGGCGCGCACGCAGAGAGAGACGCTCTGCATGTGCATGCCAATGCGCGTTCGATGCCGGGTGGATGCGCACTCGGGTGGAATGCAATGCAACTAACGAGAGGTGTGCTGTGTGTGGTGGATACAGAGAACCTCTTTCGCGCGCATTTTTGAAAAAGGGGCGTCTATATTTGGCGGGCCAGCTAGGATAGGTGAGCGAGGAACGCGCGCCTATTCTTAGGTTTCAGGCGGCAGCGACTGGGCGAAACGGCGAGGGCGCACAACGAGAAAGAACGACTCGCTCGGAAGAAAGCGAGAAAAGCCGCCACGAGGGCGAGGGAACCGCGGGGCGTGACTAGGTGACCGAAGAGGCGTCTTCGCGCGCACGCAGCAGCGAGACCGAGCGGGAAGGGGGTTGACATTTCGGTACGTTTGCTTGCTCTGCACGGCGTTTATTTGGGTCTTTACCCTCCTCCTGCGGGTTGAGTATGGGTGCGTCTCGCGCAAAGGGGTTGGAAGAGTGGATGTGGGTCATGCATGAGGCGGCGCCGTCCCGCGGGCATTGCATGCTTCATTCCATGGGAAGGGCGATGGCGATCGTGTCCATGTTGACTCATTCTGTGATGTGGCTGTGCGTTTGTGTGACGACGGTGCAGATCTGTCCGAGATGGCGCGGGGATCGAAAGCGAATGCGCAAAGTGCGCAGCAGCAGCAACTGGACCAACAATCGCCGCAGCAATCGGTCACGCAGCAACAACTCCAGCAACAAATGCAACAGCAATTGCAGCAGCAGCAGCAGTTGCAACAGCAACAGCAATATCAACTCCAGCAGCAACAGCAGCAGCAGCAACTTCAGCAGCAGCTCCAGCTCCAGCAGCAACAAGCTATTCAGTACAGCGGCAGTCTCCAGGCGTCAAATCCGTTGGGATCGAGCTCCAACGCAAGTCTGGTGGCGGCTGCTGTCCAGGTCGCAAGCGCAAATGCCGCGTCTGCGGCTGCAGTCGCAGGAGGGTATGCTTTCCCACGCAACTCGCCAGAATTCGCGTGTGAAAATGTGGGTGATCGCGTGAAAGGCAAGCGGCGAAAGTATTGTCCACACGAAGTGACGGCCTTAGTGCTCGGTGTCCAGCGATATGCGGATGACAGTTGCCCGTGGAGTTCCATTCTCCGGGATCCCCACCTTGGTCACTTGTTCCACGGTCGTAGTGGCGTGGATCTCAAAGACAAGTGGCGGACGCTTATAAAGACAAGACCCGAACTCGCGTCATACACAGAGAACCGCAAGAACCATCGCAAATACCGTCCGTTTTCGGCAGCAGAGGAGCGTGCATTGATGGAAGGCGTGAAGAAATACAACGGCCAGCGAAACGTGTGGTCGCTGATTTTGGTTGACAAGGATTTGGGCCCTCAGTTCAATGATCGGTCGAACGTGCAACTGAAGGACAAGTTCCGCACCATGCGTCGTTCTGGGTCGACGTCATCAGTGGTTGTGTCGAACCCGTCCAGCCGGCGGTCCTCGAGTACTCCAACGTCAGCTTCCGGCGGCACCCCATCTGGAGGCAGGCAGTCAACGCCATCGTCCGGACGTCCGTTGACCCCGACTTCCGCTGCCCTTTCGGCTGCCGTCTCAGCAGCAATAAATGGAGGTAGCCGAAGTGGCTCGGTGAATGCTGTGAGTCAACAGGCCGCGAATCTGCTGGTGCAAAGCAATAGTGCTGCATCGGCAATCTTTGCTGACCCCAACTTGTATTTGGGAGGATCTTTTGCGCTTCCACCGCACATGTCACAGTTATCGCAAGCAACCGGTCTTAACTTGCAGCAGATGAATGTTCCGCAATCACGACAGCAATCTGCATCTCAAGCCCAAGTGCATGCCCAAGCGCAAGCCCAGGCGCAAGCAATTGCTCAAGCTCAGGCACAGGCTGCTCAAGTGAGAGCTCAAGCTCATCTCCAAGCGCAGCTTCAAGCACATCAGCATCAACTTCGCTCGCAAACTCAAGCACAAGCGCAAGCGCAAGCTCAGGCTCAGGCCCAGGCGCATGCGCAAGCACAGTCAAAGCAGTATCAGATGCTCGGTGGACCTGGAAACTCGTACAACACAAGCATCCCAGGTTACCAGCTGATTGAGAATCAATTGGTACCACAGCAAGCCCTCTACTACACGATGCCTCAACAGTCTACCCAAGCGCAGCAACAGCAGCAAGCCCAGCTTCAGCAGCAACAGCAGCATTTGCAACAGCTCCAGCATCGCCAGATGCAGCAGCAACAACAGCAGCAACAGCAGCATCAAGCCGCGGCTGTAGCGGCTGCGGCGTTGGCTGTCGCCCAGCAGAAGCAACAATCAGAAAATACTGGTGGACGTGGTGGAGCTGGCCGAGGCCGTGGACGAGGCCGCGGTAGAGGTCGTGGTCGTGGTGGAGCGACCAAAAGTGACAAAGATGATGATGGCATGAGCCTCAATGTGATGATGGGCAGTATGAAATCGAGCCCTGTGTCGCCTCCGATGGAAAGCTTGATCCAGATGTCGGGTGCGTCGACATCAGGCGCGAACAATGGAGGCTCTGCATCAGGTAATTCTGCTCAAACTGGCCGCAGTAGTGGGAAACAGCAAGATAAATCCGTCGTGGTTTGCGATGTATAACACAGACCATTCCAGTTTTTCAAGGGTGCTTTAACGATTTTGACGACGAAGAACGAGGCGGAAACGAGGTAGCTATTATAACTATTATTTGATAGGAAACGGCAAAAGAGAGATGACCAGGATTCAGCAGCACGGATGCGGAGGTGTGAATATTGTCGAGTGGTACTATAGCGGAACGACAACAAAAACGAAGAAGAAAAAAAAATACAATATTGTATTGATTGCGACACTGGTACGCTTGAGACGCCTCGCCTACAAGAGTTTTGTTCTATGCGCATGCAGGTCCCAATTGCAGTTCCTCCACGCTCTGGAGTCCAACGGCGGTGTTTGTGCTCCCAGCTGCCTCGGTTACTTTAAAATCTGCTTGATCGAGGTTTGGCTGCATCAGCAAATCGCTCTCGCACGCCCGAACTCTCTCCTGGACTTCGTGTGGTGCCATCTCGAGAAAAAGCTGGAAACGCGCAGTGTCAAGTAGCAGGCGAAGAGCTCGGGTCACCTCCTCAATGTTGGCAACGTCGCCAGTGCTTCGGATGGGAACGAGGACATCCAGAACGGTCAGGAAATTGTTTTCACCAAGAGAAACGCTGAACGCATCGACCAAAGTCGACAATGGCGTGTTTAGAAGGAGATCTCGAAGCGCTGCCGAGTCAGATTTGATCCTGCAAAACCTGTGCATAAACGAGTGGCCGCGGCACAGCGACTCAATTTGCGGGTCTTTGTTAGCTGCTCTGCGCGTGGAACCCCGATTGGAGCTGACTTTAGTGCCAGCGGTGCTCAGCTTTGTCAAGTTGTGAGACTGTGATCGAACATTTGGCGTCGCATTTAGAGCGCTTGACGAGTCGACACAGGAGTCTTGATTTTCTTGATTTCCATGTTTCAGCTTTGTACTTTTCATAGTCTTGGCTCGTGCTGATTCACTTATCTTGTCTCGTTGCAGGAGTGCTTGGAAGATTTCCTACAAGTACCAGCATTGCTCAGTTTTCGTGCCATGTATGGACAGCAGAGTCAAGAGCTGCAGGTGAGTTTACTTACCTCTTGCTTGGCTTGCTTCTTTGTGTGTAGCTGCTGCTGTTGAGCGTCCTTCTCCAACTTTACTTGAAATTTCTCGGCCACAACTTCGCGCTGTGCTTGGAAAAAGTCGATGTCGGCAGGTAGGAAAAGGCGCCCGGCGCCTTCTGTATCTTCACTAAGCCACTCTTCGAGCAATACCTGAGCTTCAGCCCATAGCTCCATGGCAGCAAACGCTCGCAGTCTGTATTTCCATGCCAGTACGTTTGCTGAATCCATCGATAGCACAATGGCGCAGTCGTTCAGACAACTGCAGGGCCACGAAGAGTCAGGTATCAAGAAAGAAACACGATTTCTGCAAGAGGGGAAAACAGACTTACCTATGGACGTCGCTGTGGAGGTCCGTACGTTAATCCGAAGTCTTGGTCGGCACTTTGCGTTCCAACAACTGCACTAGTGCTCGGGCTCGCAGAAGATGCGCATCCAGAAGACACATCTTTGCAGCAATGGCTTCGGAGCACAGTTCAATCGCTTTGTGTTCCTCGGATTCGTCGTCCTGCTGATCTCCTTTGGCGAGCATTCGTTCGATTAGTTCGCGCGAAAAGTAGAGATCTGTCTCGTCAACTGAGTGGCCAGAGAGAGCACTGCCGCCACTGGCAGAAAGTAGGCCTCGACTGCTGTCTCGAGTATCGGGGTCACGGGACTCCTCAGCAGCCGGCCAGCGGCTAAAGTCTTCATACACTTAACGCGCGAGTTCTAGCTCGGTGGACTCTTCGGATTGTGTGCGGTCTGGCCACTGTCCAAGAAGGTCAAGGAGTTCACGGCTCAGACGAAGCTCGTTACGTGGCTGCATGTAGAACTTGCGGACCCAGCTCAGGAAAAACGCCAGCACCTGCAGCATCACGTACGTACCACCTGGTAAACGCACACTGTGATTTGAGCTCGCGTCCGATTCCCCTGGGAGTATCTTTGTGTGCTTTGGATCGTAGAGCTGAATGTTTTGCACCAAGTTTCGCATGAAAGGCGACAAAGGCGCCGCTAAGCTGATCATTTTGCTGTGCAAAACCTTGTCGTGATAGCCCACGGGGCCGCTGAACCAGTCGAAGCGAGGGTTGCTGGTGATCTGAACGAACGAGTCGATGGCTTGGCCGCGAACCTGGAGATCTTGGTGGAGAAACATGTCTGCGAGCACTTGTAGATCGTCTACCATCACAAACTCCACGACCAGGTCCCAATTGCGAGCATGCTTCAAATAAAAGAGCGTCATCGCTCGCTTCTGCAGCACTTGCGGCCACTGTTGGGTCTCGGCAGCGGAGCCGTCGGCGAGTCGGAGCGACAAGAGCGTCACGTAGAACCAGTACTGCGCTGGCGTCGGCGAAAACATCAAGTGCCGCACCTCGTCGTCTGTGAGCCGCTTCCGAAGCACCGGTTCCAGATGCGACGTCATGGGCGCGTCGTACTCGCTGCCGAACTCCACGTACAGCGAGTGCCGAATGTCCCGCGGGAACGGTTGCAGGACATCTCCAAGCGCGGCTTCGACGAACTTGAGCGCATCCGGCGACGTAATCATGGTGCTTGGAGTCCGGGTTTCAGTGGGTGAGTGGATCTCTGCTGCTGTGTCCAGTGACGTCGCCATGAGGGTCTACGAGAGAGCAGCGAGAGTGCAGTGGGTCCACAGGTACGCTCGTGAGAATGGCTTTCAGGATGATTGATGATAGATGGATTGATCCACGCCACGTTGGCTCCAAGCTCCACAGACGCACGAAAGGTCACGATGCGCTCCAAGCAGACCCTCTCCAAAGCGATCGGGTGGCAAGTATAAAACAGCTCCAGCACCAGCCTCTAGGACTCCATGCAATGCATCCTGCAATTTGCGTGCCTCATTGCTGTGTGTACCTGTATAGAAGGATCCCCCGTTGAACTTGATCGAACGTTGTAGAATAAAACATGTATTAAACGTCCGCTTGAAGTTTGTCTGTCTCCGGACCACAAGCTGTCTCAGCGCATGTTCGTGTGGTGGAGCAGTGTGCCCTGTGACAAAGAGGCCAGGCTACGACATCCGTCGCAAAACAGGTTGCGTTTTCTCTATTTCCTCAAAAACCGTCGTTGCTGCACCAACGGCGCTATCTTTACTCCTGATTACGTCATAATCTGTCGCCATTGCCCTGCATCTTGTCTGATATATCACCTGCTTTTGCACCCACGCCGCTGCGGTAGCGCCGGGTATTGGCACAGCGCGAGTGACGCACTGGCCGAAAGGCTCGCAGCCATTGGAGCGCGCATGCACAGAGGAGCTCGAATCTGCTCCGTCTCTTGCGGCTGGCAGCTCTTATGACACGCTCCCTCGGCGCGAGATTCGCTCACTTCCCATTTTGCTCTCCAGCGCGCACCCAAGAAGCAGCATGTGGACCTTGCCAGCCACGCGTCTTGCCCCGCGTATGCGCTCCACCGCGACGCGCGGCTTTGCCTCGCAGTCGGCGCCAAAGAACGCTGCCACTGCGGCCAACGCCGCCGCCAGCGCCGCCAACACCAACGCCTCGACGCGCGCCAAGAGCACGTACACGGGCGGCTTCGACGTGTTCAACCAGGGCAGCCGCATCCTCATCACCGGTGGTACTGGCCAGATCGGCATGGAGCTCGTGCCGTACCTGCGCAACATCTTCGGCGAGAACGCGATCGTGAACTCGGACATCAAGTCGTCGGGCAAGAAGGAGACCGGTCCGTTCGTGTACTGCGATGTGCAGAACAAGGACTCGCTCGCGCGCATCGTGCTGGAGAACGGTATTGACACCATCGTGCACATGGCGTCGTTGCTCTCGGCTCTCGGCGAGAAGAACCCTTCGCTCGCGCTCAAGGTGAACACGCGCGGCATTGAGAACGTGCTCGACATCGCTGCGCAGAACAAGCTGCGCGTGTTCTCGCCGTCGACGATCGCCGTGTTTGGCCCATCCACTCCAAAGGACGAGACGCCGGACCTCACGATCATGCGGCCGACCACTATGTACGGCATTACCAAGGTGCACCTCGAGTTGCTCGGGGAGTACTACCACAACAAGTTCGGCGTCGACTTCCGCTCGATCCGGTACCCAGGCATCATCTCGTCGGAGGCGTGGCCAGGCGGCGGCACCACCGACTACGCCGTCGAGATCTTCTACGACGCGCTCAAGCACGGCAAGTACAAGTGCTTCCTGGCGCCAGATGCGCGTCTGCCGATGATGTACATGCCAGATTGCCTCAAGGCCACGATCGCGCTCATGCAGGCGCCAAACGAGGCGCTCACCCAGCGTGCGTACAACGTCACGGCCGTGTCGTTCACGCCAGCGGAGATCGCGGCGTCGATCAAGAAGATCATGCCGAACTTTGAGATCACGTACGAGCTCGACTTCCGCCAGCAGATCGCCGAGACGTGGCCGCGCTCAATCGACGATAGCATTGCGCGAAGAGACTGGAACTGGCAGCACGACTACGACCTGGACGCCATGGTCGAGGACATGCTGGTGAAGCTCGATGCCAAGTTGAAGCGAGTCGAGAGCGAGAAGAAGCAGTGAGCAGCAGCAATAGACGGAAATGACCCAGCTTTTAAAACCCAACGAAGTCAATAGATAGAGGATTCCAATCGGACTCTGTGTATTGCTGCATTAGTGGCACCTGCTGCTTCCTGCTACCAGTCACTGCACTGCATCTATTCATTGTCTGCGCGCGCGTGGAGCCGCTTGTTTGTTCGCTGCTTGGAGCTCGGCGGAACGTGGTTGAAATTCGCGCATGTTCAAGTGGAATCGTGTGGTCCAGTGGCTGCGTCGTCCGTCTAATCCGCGGGTCTTCCTATCACTTCAATCTACAGTACAGTGGACGCGGCGCATCCATCCCATCCCCCATGCTCCTCCATGTTCACTCGCGCCGCGTCATCGCCCCTGGCGTTTAGCACGAGCGCACTCGCGGGTTTCCCTTCAACAGCACTGCCCTCACGATTGATTCTTTGGGTTAAAGGTATTTATAGAGGTTGTAACTGCTTGAAAATAAATGTTTATAGGATCATTTACGGGTCAAATCATTTCACGAAGGTTGTGTTAACGAGAAAAAGAACAATTCCAGCGCATCACACAATGGCCATCCATCGATCCCACGATTGCCGAGACCGCGTGAAGTAACAAACCGCTTTGACCGTAAGCCAAGCCACTCGAGCCGAGCTGATTATGTCGAGCCGATCCTGTTGTTCCGAGCCGACTGCTCCGAGCCGAGCCGAATTTGAGCGCGCTGAACCGGATCTCTATGCTCCCAATAGTGCGCTCCAGCGGTCTTCTATTGAACACAGCATAGTACATGTCGCAAAGTGAAGCTCATGATCAAAAGAACGTAAGCGGGGGAGACAGCGAAGAAGCGAAAAACACGAGAGCAGCAGTATGGCGGCGTACAAACCCACGGTCGTGATCGACAATGGCACCGGGTGCGTGCGCGCCCCCACCTCGCGCGCTCTTCCCGCGGTCGTGCTGACCGCGTGCGTGTGTATTTGACTGCTTAGGTACACCAAGATGGGGTACGCCGGCAACGCCGAGCCGAGCTACATCATCCCGTCGACGATCGCGGTCGGCGGCGCGGACTCGAACACGGTGCGCAGCCGCCAAGGGATCGACGACCTCGACTTTTACATCGGCAATGAGGTAGGAGCCCGCGGAGATTGCTCCTTTTTCTGTTCAGTATGCGGGCACTCGGCGTGTCGGCGCGTTTGATATTTTCCCCTTTGGACGCCGCTTTTGGATCTAATTGCATTATCGCGATGGTGTAGGCGCTGAGCCACGCATCGACCCACCAAGTGAACTACCCGATCAGCCAGGGTATCGTGCAGAACTGGGACAACATGGAGAAGCTCTGGCAGCGTTGCCTCTTCCAGCACATGCGTTGCGAGCCTGAAGAGCACTACATGCTGCTCACGGAACCGCCGCTGAACCCGCCAGAGAACCGTGAAGCGACCGCGGAGATCATGTTCGAGACGTTCAACGTGCCTGGTCTCTACATCGCGGTGCAGGCCGTGCTGGCGCTGTACGCGTCGTGGCCGAAGATCAAGGACCCATCGCAGCGCTCGCTCACAGGTACGGTGATTGACTCGGGCGACGGTGTCACCCACGTCATCCCTGTCGCTGATGGGTACGTCATCGGTACGTGCATCCGCCATATCCCACTGGCGGGTCGCGATGTGACGCACTTTGTGCAAAAGATGATGCGCGACCGCGGCGAGCAGGTGCCCCCGGAGGAGTCGCTCGAAGTCGCGAAGCGCGTCAAGGAAATGCACAGCTACGTGTGCTCGGACATCGTGAAGGAGTTCAAGAAGTACGACCAGAAGCCTGACAAGTACTTCCTCAAGTACTCGGACCTGCACCCGCGCACCAAGCAGCCGTGGGAGATCGACGTCGGGTACGAGCGCTTCTTGGCGCCGGAGATTTTCTTCAACCCGGAGATCTTCTCGACGGATTTCACGACGCCACTGCCGAACGTCGTCGACGAAGCGATCCTCAAGTGCCCGATTGATACGCGTCGCGGCCTCTACAAGAACATTGTGCTCTCGGGCGGCAGCACGATGTTCAAGGACTTTGGTCGCCGTCTGCAACGAGACATCAAGCGCCTTGTTGACGACCGACAGCAGGCCAACTTGGCGATGCATTCCAAGTACACGCAGGCGCACGCCGAAGAGCTGGACGTGAACGTGATCTCGCACCGCATGCAGCGCTTCGCCGTGTGGTTCGGCGGCAGCATGGTCGCGTCGACGCCGGACTTTTATCGCGTGTGCCACACCAAGGCGCAGTACGAAGAAGAAGGCCCGCGCATCGCGCGCCACAACCCGGTGTTCAACGCGACCATGTAAGAAAGAGAAGAGCGCGTCGTGGAGGAAAAGGGGCCGACAGGTGAAGCACGAGAGCAGCTGGTGGCAGTAGAGAGCGAATGAAGTGGGCGCATGAAGAGAATGCGCCTCCAAAAAAAAGCACTTGATGATTTGTTTGGTGGAGGAGTTTTGTTTTGGGTCCAGCGCTGTTCTTTTTGAAGTTGAGTTACGTGAAGTGCGCTGGTTGGCAGATAAACAGTTGCATATCGCATCCTATTGGATGCAGCCAGCTGTCGTCTGCCCTGTGACTGGCAGAAAACCGGCGACAGTTGGCCGCCCAACGGTCGTGGTGGGTGCCATCAGTCGACGAAGATCGACCGCGGCGGAGGCCGGACGACAAGTCCCTTCGCCGCAGCATGCGCTCCTGTTCGCTGCGGTGGCTGCTGCTGCTGCTTGTGTGCGCCGCGCTCGCGCGACAGGGGACGGACGCAGCGCCGATTCGCATCGCGCTGTCCCGCCGAGCGCCCAACCACGTCCGCGTCAAGGACGAGTCAGTCGGCAGCGCAGTCGTGCAGCGGCCGCACGAGCAGAATGCGAGCATCTCGCTGCGCGGCCGTGAGCTGCGCGCGATCTCCAAGAGCAAGCGCGTGCCCCTCAAGAACTACGGCAACGTCCAGTACATTGGCAAGGTAGCGTTCGGCAACCCGCTGCAACCGCTCGACGTCGTCTTCGATACGGGTTCGAGCGACACGTGGATCCCGAGTCTCGACTGCGCCGTGTGCGGCTCGCACAACCGCTTCGAGTATCCGCTGTCTACGACGTTTCTGGACACACAGGAGAAGTTCTACGATGCGGTAAGGAAACACCGAATGGGGGCAACTGCGCTGATACTGCCTTCTGACGTTCGTTCCCTTGTCGCGGTTGATGACATGCGCAGTACGGAAGCGGCTCAGTGGCGGGCACGATCGTCGTGGACACTGTGACTGTGGGCAATTACCGCGTGGATAATGTAAAGTTTGGCGTCATCACCGAGGAGACCGAGCGGCTGCAGATGTTTATCGCCGACGGGATCTTCGGACTCGCGTTCGAAGGGCTCGCGCACATCAGTCGCCCGACGCTCTTCACGTCCCTTGCACAGCAGAACCCAGAGATCGACAACATGTTCGCGTTCTACCTCACGCCCGAGGCGTACCAGCGCGGCAGCGAGCTCCACATCGGAGGCTACGACCTCTCGGTCGTGGGCAAGAACGCCTCCTTCCACTATACGCCCGTCGTGAAACTCCCCGAGTTCGGCGCGTACATGTACTGGACGATCAAGATGAACCACTTCTCCAATAACTCGGACGATGTGATCAACCTGTGCGACCCGTACTGCTACGCGATAGTGGACACTGGCACCTCGCTCATCAGCGTGCCCGAGGGTATATACGCGCAGGTCATGCAAACGATCGGCGACGGCCTCAACTGCAACGACGTCGACTGCGAGGACGTGGACGTGAAGCAGTTTCCTGTCCTTCGCTTCGGCATGGAGCCGGACAATGTGTTTCTGCTGCAGCCGGAAGACTATGTGATGTGCTACGGCTGGGGCCAGTGCCGCATCCAGCTTCAGTCCACAGCGGACGAGTGGTGGATCCTCGGCGACGTGTTCATCAAGACCTACTACACGCTCTTTGACGCGCAGAACATGCGCATCGGGTTTGCGTGTGACGGCGACGTGTGCCAGGGCGGCAAGGGCGACATATACGGAGGCGACGAGGACAGCGGTGCGTTCGAGGTGTGGAAAAACGCCTTCCTCGTCGGCTCGTGCTTGGCTGCGGCGAGCATGTTCCTCTTCGTGTTCTTCATGAACCAGCAGGACGAAGACGGCGGCGACGCGCTCGGCGGGCTCGTCGACCGCGCGCACACCGCGAGCAGCTACCACGGCCACCACGACCCAAAGATGCCGCTTCTGTACAGAGAAGACAGCAACTCGCCGCCCAAGTCCGCGTACGGCTACAGCAGCCCGGGCGGGGGGTATCCTGTGGTCGTGGCGCGCGTGTCCAGCTACGACGAAGCGCGAAGGAACTTTGCGGGGCTCCCATCCCCGCAGGCGCCGCGCGGGCGCGGAGATGATGACGCCGCCGTGTGACTCTGCGGCCGGAAATCCGTCGCGGATCGGGCATTCTGCGAGCCGCAAAAGGCACACCGGCGCACACTATTTAGATGGGGCCCACATAAAATACCATGTTTACAAGGTTATCCGGATGATTCAGGCTGCGAGATATGACAGACGATAGGTTTGCGTCATGTCTTTGTGAGTCTTCAGTTAGTGGATAGTTTCCAAAAGAGGACGAAATAAATGAGCAAATGCTGCAAAGTTCCCCTGAGCTCGCGGTTCTTGGTGCGCAATTCCACGCGCTCTGTTCCCGCCGCCATTTTTAATTAAAAATGGCGGTGTTGGGTACTACCAGCCGCGGGTAGGACGCTGAAGCATGCCCCCACGCTTCTTTTCCACGGGTGATTACGTTGGCCCCACGAGCCCGGCACGTGCGCAGCCGTATTCGATTTGCAAGGTTCCAGCGATAAGCCTGCAGCGAAAAGATGAGGTGTAAATTACACGATGCTCCTCCCGCGCCCTGGCGTGGCTGGCCATGCGCGGAGTACGCGTGATACAAACGCGCTTCCGTAGTTCGCACACGGGACCGAGCGACGCAAAGCAAAGCAAAGCGCGTGGGTGCTGCCGCTTCAGAGTCCTTCTGAGTGGCGGCTCCGATCACTCAAGAAATGCGAGTTTCAACGAAGCGGTCAGTAAATTACGCGTCGGTCGCAACAAACCAGAAACAAAAAATCGAAGCTTTTTTGCGAAAAATGTCAACTGCGTGAGGTTTTTCCTCCCGCTCGCTCCGTCCTCTCCCCCAATCGCGCTAGAAGTCAGTCAGTTGGTCAGCTGCCGTGTGCCGAAAAACCTCAAAAAACCTCGCTCGCCCCCTCCCTCTCGCAGGTTTCGGCTCGGCTAAAACCGCCGCGCCAGTGCACGAGAGTGTGTGCTCGTCGGGGCGTCGCGCCACAAGCAGGAAGAAGAGGAAGGAAGGAGATATGTGGCGCCCGCACCTGTTCCTGGCGCTGCTCACGGCGGCGGCGTGGCTCACGGGCGAGGCCGACGCCGCGGGCGACTCGGCCGGCACGCTTCCGCCCTGGCTCGCGTACGTCACGGGCGGGCTGCTCGTGGTGATCATCGTGTACTACTGCTGCCGCCGCGCGCGCTTCGACGAGAACCTGCAGCAGCCGCTACTCGGAGGGTGCGTATATATATATATATATATGGGTTATTACGAGTTGTTGTCGACGCGTGGGTGGAGTGCGTGTCTCGTTGTGAGCGTTGTTGCTCATTTTTATTTACGTGTTGGTGAACGAACGCTGCAGACAATACACAGAAGATGGGCAGCCGATGACCCGACAAGATGTTCAGGACACGTACGTAGTTGCTTCTTTCGGCCGTTCTGGCGCGCGTACTTGCTTGATTTTTTGAGCCCTGACGCCTCTTATGTTTGTTCGCCCCGCCGCTCGCTTGCTCCAGTACGGACGAACTGAACAACCAGTGGAAGTGCGAAGTGTGCGACTTCCACAACAAGGACTCATCCAAGGCGTGCGTGCTCTGTGGCACGGAGCGCGGTTTCTCACTAGGCCTCAACTCGCCGTCGCGCTCGATGTCTGTCGGCACGGACGTGGCGCGCGAGCGCTCGTTCAACCGCACGCGCTCGTTCGCGATCCGCCGCCTCAACATGCTCAACGCGCGTCAGCGCGGTGCGCGCAACCGACAGGACTGGGTACGCAAGGTCGGCATCGACGGCAAGCGCTATTGGGCCAAGAAGGAGTCTCCCTTTACGACAAGCTCCGCGGCTGCTACCGCGACGGCAACTGGCGTCGATGGCGCGGCTATCGTCGCGGTCCCAGGCACGTTGCCGCCTGCAACGGACAAGAACGGCCTCGCGCGGTCGGTCACGACGGACGCGACGTCTCTGTCGTCGGCCAATTCGACGCCCGAGGACGCGAGCGCGAGTGTGCGCATCGACATCCCGAGCTCGGACGCCGAGATGCTGATGTCGCCATCGCCATCGATCGGAGTTCGCACGAGCACAAGCTCGCCACCAGTGAATGGCAACGACAAGGAGTTGGTGACGCAGCCGTCGTTGGCATTTGTGTCGCAGCTGGCGCAGACGCCGCGCCACCCTGAGGGACGCATGACGTTCAAGGAGTACCGTGAAGTGGATGCGCGTGTCGCGTCGCGCGGGTATGAGATCTCGGAGCAGGACCTCGAGATCCTCGAACAAGTGGCAGCGCTGCCATTCAAGGACAAGTACGCCTGGTTCCTCGAGCAGACGTCGGCGCTGATCAAGCCGTGGGAAGATGGTCACCTGAAGATGCGCGTGCATCGTGAGAACATTTTGGTCGAGTCGATGGAGCAGTTGCTCGGCGTGCAGATGGAACATATCCATATGCCACTGCGCATTGAGTTTATCGGCGAAGTCGCGATCGATGCTGGTGGCTTGGAGCGTGAGTGGTTTGCGCTCGTGACTGAGCGTCTTTTTGACGAGACGATCGGTCTCTTCATGTGCGCGCACGTGGACTCGCTCGCGTACGTGATCAACCCGAACTCGGTCGAGGCGTCGGCTGACCATTTGTTGTATTTCCGTGGTGCCGGTCGCTTGTTGGGCCGCGCATTGCTGGAAGGACAGCTGATGAAGGCGCACTTGGCGCTGCCCGTGCTCAAACATTTGCTTGGTGTGCCAATTTCGTTCAGCGACTTGGAATTTTATGACCAGGAAGTGCACAAATCGCTCAAGTGGATGAAGGAAAACGATGGTGTGGATGCGTTGTGTCTGGATTTCAGCGTCACGAACCGCAAACTAAACGGCGAAGTTGAAGTCATCGACTTGAAGGAAGACGGACGCAATATTGAAGTCACGGACGAGAACAAGCACGAGTACATCTACCTGCGGCTCCGACACATCATGCTCGACTCGTTTGCCGAGCAGCTGCAGCACCTGATGGCTGGCGTGTTTGAAGTCATTCCGCAGGAGCTCATTCTCGTGTTCGATTACCAGGAACTGGAGCTCGTGCTCTGTGGTGTGCCGTCGATCGACGTCGATGACTGGAAGGTGCATACGCAAGTTTCGGATGAGCTGCCTGAGGAGTTGCTCGGGTGGTTCTGGGAGATTGTGGAGGCGTTCAGCGACGAAGAGCGCGCTCGGTTACTGCAATTCACGACGGGCTCGTCGCGCGTGCCCGTGCAAGGCTTCAAGGCGCTCACGAGTTACGATGGCCGTATTTGTCATTTCACTCTCAAGGCTGTGCCATTCCCCGAAAACGCGTACCCCCGCGCGCACACGTGCTTCAACCGCATCGACCTGCCTGTGTACAAGACGAAGAAGGAGATGGAGGAAGTGTTGTCGCTCGTGATCAACATGGAGGTCACGGGGTTCACGGACGAGTAGGCAGGCACCGTACGGCGTTGTGTATCGCGTTTCTTTCTCCAAAAGTTTAATTTTTTACCCATGTATATTTGGCCACCGTTTCTCTTTTCAATAATACTGGGCGTGTGCGACGATGAGCGTTGGCTGGACGATGGAGAGCGCGCGCACGCTTCATAATAAAACTAAAACATGTGCAGATCGGGGTGGTGGATTTCTACTATTGTTGTTACCTACTATTGTTTTCTCGTGTTCTCTCCTGCGCGTGAGAGTTTAAAGGGAGCCACAAGGCACAGCAAGGAAGCTACTCTGGACAGAGACTAAACCTTGGCCACGCTCGCCGCAGACTCCTGTTTGCTGCTTCTGTATACCGGAGTGTTGTTTCGCGCTCGGACCGCCACGCAGGGGGCAGTTCCGTGAGTTCAGCGTGTCTTATTTTGGTTGTTCGCACTAGCAACAAATCTCTTTCATGCCGTAGTGATTTTCTTCTTCACTTCATGACGACGTCGGGGGAAATGAGGGCGGCGTGGACACCGGACTGACCGCCAAACTCTCCATCAGCAACGCAGCATTTGCGGGCAAATGCGTGCTTGATGGAGCTGGTGTTGGTGCGGATGCGAGCCCCGCAGGCATTGGAATTGGAGTGTCTAAATCAATGGCCGTCGGAGTTGATCGAGTGGCAGTCGACGTCGCAGTCTCACCTCCCATCGCCGTCACAGAGCTCGAGACAACTGAGACCGCGTTCGATTGATGACTCTGTACATTTGGAGCAGCCAAGCTCTGCGGTGGCGTTCCTGTGACGGATGCAACCACGCTCGAGTTGTTGATCGCGTTCGTATTGCTCAACAGACGCGCAATCATCGTCACCTTCTGTGCCTCCGAGCAATCGCTTCGATTCAAAATCGTTTGAATCTTGTTCTTGATCTCCGGCATACGATCGAGCACATGCAGCAACGTGGATGTACTTACTGGCATCGGAGTGTTTCTATTTCCTGTAGCACCAGCCGACAGGTTGCTTCCACTCGCACTCGCTCCAACGACACTCAATCCGCCAGCTCCTGGCGCAACACCGCCACCGCCAAGAACGCCAGAGTTATTTAGATCGATCGTAGTCATCGCTCCACCGACTCCCCGAGTCACCTGATGCAGGCCTTGCATATCACCCCAGGCTGGCGAAGATGTAGCAGTAGTGTCAGCAGAGACTGCTGACCCAGTTCTGGACGAGGTTACCTTCGTGCCAGGAGCACCGTGGGTCGACGCAACTCCATTTCCTGCTCCTCGGTTATTTCCTGCACTTCCGAGTCCTCCCATATTAGTTGTGTACGCTTTTCGCGCAGTAGCCGCCGACGAGCCAAACGCTGCTCCAATAATTGCGTCACCAGCAGCGGAAAGAGGAGACGCATCGCGACCAACGGACACAACCGCAGCTGCTGCTTGAACTGCCGCGGCTTCTTTGCTTCGCTTGATGACATCATCAGGACCCACAGCTCCATTTGGGAGCAGTGAAATAATGTCCATGTGAGATTTATGCGGGGGCGACACCGTTGTGGCCGTTTTGCTGGTAAGCATTTGTGTCGCATTTCCTGCCTTCGCTGCTTTAGACGCTGGGGATGGAGAGAAAGTCGCAGCACCGGTTGCTGTGAGCGATGCCTTCATACTGAAATCCGAAGCCACAGGCGGAGACGCAGAAGGGATCGGGATCGGAGGTGGTGCTGTTTTGCGCTTCATGCACTGAATGATCGCATCGAACGAATTTCGAATGGATTTCAAATCGTCCATTCCACCAGCGTCGCCCGCTCCGAGAGAATTTGCAGGTAGCTGCTTTTGCATCTTCTTTTTCTTCATGCTCATCTCGACTAGGTTCGGAACGTTAATGATTGACGGAGGCGGCAGACCAGGTAGTGAATTCCGCGCAGGAAAGACGAGCAACATTTCATCCACTGGCAAGCCGATTCGAGCGTCAAGCATCTCAGGAGAAATCAGCATGTGAATACCTCCTCCGCCAAACTTGGAATTCTTCGATGATTTCCCGTCTTTTACACTAGGTGCACCAGAAGATGTTGAAGCAGATGAACCACTCGATAAGCTGCCAGAAATAATTTTTCCGTAGCGATCATAGCACTGTCGCGGTGAGCGCTTCTTGCAAAAGAAGCGTGACACAGCCGTTGTTGAGTTGAAAACTTGAGCGATAAGGGTCCAATTGGATCCATAGAGCTCAAACAATTTCTTCAGCACCATATCGTCTTGCGAACTCCATCCATCGCGACCTGAATCAGATGACACGCTCCCTTTACGAGCACGATTCGTCGCAGTGCCGGTTCCAGTCGATCCCTTCGCTTTCTTTGGTACTGGCTTCGTTCCGGAGGCTGCACTTTCTTGATTCGCACTTGCAGTCCCTGTCGTGCTGCTTGAATTGACGCCAGACGAGGATTCAACAGTAGAGCCCAAAATCCCCGTGAGAACCGACGCATCATCCCACGAGGCAGAATCTAGTGCATCCAGATTTGTATCTCCCCAGAAATCATCATCCTCAAACTCAGCCACATCGGGAAGCGGAATACCTTCTAAATCCACACGTTGTTCCTTCGTAGAAAGCATCCTGACAGCGGCGGCACCAGCGCTTTGTTGATCCAGCTTTCTTTTTATTCCAGTGACTCCAGTAATTGGCGGAACAGTGCCAGCACGAACTGCACCTGGTGTTGCAGCTGGATTTCCTGCTGAGTTCCGTTGCTTCTTCACCTTGATCGGCTTCGAAATAGCATCTGATTGAGCAAGACTTGCTTGGTCACTCTTGGCTTTAACTGTAGGAGGCGGAGCGGGTGGCGCTGGAACACGATAAGAAACGTGGAACAGCATTTCATTTCCAGCGTCGGTGCCTGGCTCGCAGAACAATTCACTTTGCTCATCCATTAGCGGTTGCGGTGGCTTGTACACGTCGTAATGCGCTTCGACTCCGTTGATGCGAAGATGATCAAACAATTTCTCAACTGTTTTCTCATCTACTGGGTCAAACGAGACCGAAGAATCGTAAAACAATTGGCTCTGGGTACTTCCGTTTTGCCACTGCTGCTTGTTTTCAATCGTCGCAAACTCGTCAAACGACCTTGTGGTGGTTTGACCATACGTGCTCATCCAACCATCATTTGCCGATTCGTCATCGTGGCTTCCTGTGTCGTCGTCACTCTGTCCTCGCTTCTTGTCTGTCAATCCATGGACATAGTTCACTGCGTACCACTCGACAGGCGTCAATTCATCTGTGTTTGAAAGAAGTAGATGCTCCTCAGCATCCAAATCAATATTGTAGACAAGCAAGGGTCGTTCAAGCTCGCTTTCATCGCCACAAAATTTCTCTTCGTCTTCAGCACGTTGAGCCGAAGTTGCGATATTTGCAATAACACCCGCCGCTGCTGTACCAGGGCTAGGATTGCTCGTCCACCAACTCGGTTTTTCTAACGCACTGCCAACTGGTAAATCAGCCGGTGCGGAGAGAAGCTCTTGAGGCGTCATTTCGCCGAATACCTTCTCACTGAAGCACGCACCGGCTTGGAGTAATGACGCTTCAATAGTTTGCTCGCAATGCAGACGATAGATAGGAACAACGTCCCTGCCGACAGCCATTTTCGCCCAAGACGCACGAAGTTTCGCATCACAAATTGCGCTCCAGTCACTGTCGAGCACGATAATGGCGTCTGCACCATAGATAGTTACCGCCCGCATCCCTCGTTGGCACGACAAGCGAGTTGATGCCAACGCGACTTTCACAGCCATTCGCTCTGCGAAATGAGAAAGTGCTCGGCGCTGCATTTCGGCTTTGCCGCCTATGCGCACAAAACTTACGTCCAGGAGAGTTAAAAACATCTCCAGGATAGGGAACATGCCATTAAATTGACAATATATCACGACTCGTTTTTCTTCCTTGACCACAAGTCGATTTATCAGCGACGATAGAGCTTCAAGTTTTGCCGAGCAACTCAGCATTACGCGCATGTCTGCGAGCGCCAGCTTATCGAAGTCGTTCACAATGTCAACACAATTGCAAATCGTTCGCAAACGCAGGAACAGTTGCAACCACACCTCAAGATGCTCTTCACGTTCACTTGTCACCGAAATCGAAGAAACAAAGCCGCTGATAGCAGTTCGATATTGTGCCAACTGGGACGCACCAAGTTTGCAGCTGAGACTTTGCTCTTCGATCTTCCCCAGTTGTGCCTCCACCTCACTTCGAACTCTTCGCAAGCCGAGACAGTACAACGCAACAACCATTGCGCCAACATAATTTTGGCCCTCTAGCTGCGCTGACTTCCAGAGTGATGTCACTGCACTTGATGATTTCCCACAAGCTTGCATCGCGTGTGTCACAGACGATTTGTCCAGCTGAAGAAGCCGACTCCATACATCTGCGCTCCATCCTTCGCTCTCGGCAGCAGAACAATCCTTCAATAGGAACTCTGCATAGTGATTCCGTACGGACACGTTGTTCCAGTTGTCAATGGATCGCCCATTACACAGAATCCGGCGCTGCTTCTGTGGGATACTCTTCAAGTCAGCAACAATCTTGGAATCTTCAAACAGCTCGTCGAATTCGTTCTCGACGATAAGCATTTGCCAACCGTCGAATCCAACAAAATCACCACTGTCCTCTGAGAATGCGCGCACTGGACATAGTACACAGAACACAGGCTGAGTGTCTTCATTCCAGAGCTCATCGCCGTCGGAATCATTAAAAAACTGATCGCCACCTACGGTTGCAGCTACGGATTTTGTTTTCCATTCACGCTGCAACTGCTTCCGGTATCGAGGAGTTCCTTCGTACACTTGAATTTTCCATTGATCACGCCAAGTGCGCAGAGCAAATTGCCACTTGTGCAATTCTTCTTCCGCCACAATAATCAAGTGCGGTCCTGTAATTGTGCTGTCCTTCCTGGACGCGTCAGATGACGATTCAGGGGGCCCTTCGAGTCGGCTTACCAAGCTAAGAAAGGCAGAAATGGTAGCTGCCTTTCCCATACCGAGCTGATCATTGAGAAGCATATTCAATCCTGCACCATACAGCTCCAGCATCCACCGAAGTGCCAGTACTTGAAACGCCGCGAGAACAGTACTCGGGCTGTGACCACCATCCCCAAAGCCACTTGATCTTGTCTGAATCTCTTGCAACGCTCTCTCCGTTGGAGATGCCGAGTCTTCACTCTTCACGTTGGATAACATCGCATCGCGAGCCTTCTGCCCAACTGCCACGATACGCTTCATCGTCAATCTTGCAGCACTCACACAAATGTCTTCCGGCGAGCCATTCAGCACTTCAATCTTCTTGTAATTCAGCTCCACTGCGCTCTCGATCTCACTGGAACCACTCGCTAGCTTTTCAATGCTTACCACTGCCTCGATGTCCATGTGCGACTTGTCTGCAGCAAGAGCTGCCGTGTCATCGTCACTGGATATACCTCCACTCCCACCTGCTTCAAACCGGACACGAGACCTGGCAGCAATTCGCTCTATTGTCCGCCAAAACGCTGAAACCTGTAGTGCAATCTCGCGAGCAAGTTGACGGTTTTCTTTTTCCTGGCGAACTTTCTCTGCGTTTTGCGCGATGATCACGTCCTTGGCTAGATGGAACTGCATCACCCGTTTCCAATTCCGCTCATGCGAGAAATCGGTCGCCATCCACTTCATTTCTTCCAAAAGAAAATCCCAATGACTTTTCTGCCTTGATGGAGTCATAAGCCGAGGGAGCTGGCGCTTTCTTGTCATCGAGAGACTTCGCGAGCCGACTTCCTTGCACAAGCGAACCGAATCGCGCAACTTATTCTCAAATTCGCTATGAACTTGCTCAACCGAAAGCCTGTGAGGATGCACTCGAAGATTTCCCGCGTCTGCAATATGTCCACTCACACCTGCCGCGTTGATTGGCAAGGGTTGCATACTAGCCGATCCTGAAAACTCCTGCCGGTGCCGCTGCTGTGATCCATCTAAATATTTCCTGGAAGGCGTAGACGTCCGCACAATGCGTTTCGTGACTGACTGCTGCTCAAGAATGGCTGTTGCGTCTGCCGCAGAGTTCTCTCGCGATCGTTTTTTCCTATCAACATTGTCGTCGCCACCGCCACTGGCTTTCGTATGTTTTGCACCGGAACTGAAGTCGGTTTCCGTCCGATGCCTCGCCACCTTTTGCGGGGTTGCGTCGGTCGTCGTAGTGTCTGCTTTTTTTCGGCTGGTTCCGATGACTCCATTCTCCACTGCATTATCTGCAACGTCTCGTACTGTTATGATATCCGCTGTTCCACCGTTAGCATACGCATTCGACTTCCCAGCTTCAACTGCAGATGAGGGGCCTGCTGCTGATACTGGTACACCACCGCTCACTTTATCACTCGGATCAAAAATAAGCGGTTCCGCTACCTCGGCGTTCCCGTTCGAGCCCACGTTCACTGCATGCGTTCGTGATGTTTCTGGTGTCACCTCCATACCATCGTCGTCTGTTCTTTTCTCCACACCCGCGGCCTTCTTCGATTTTTCCTTGACGCCTTCTTCCTCACCTTCTTCTCCACCACTCTCCGCACGCTTTCGTTCGATTCCTACACTATGATCAGTCGCAACTAACGCGTCTCGCTGCTCCACCAACTGCCTGCGATCCGAATAAACCAAGAAGAACACATCCACCATTAGACATCGACCTTTGGACGCTTTCAAGCGAACACTGCACAAGAGATGCCACGTACCGAAGCAAGAACTCTTTATAATCTACAATTTTCTCGCGAATGGAGCTAATGAGCGCGGCGCTCGTGACTGCGTCCTCTGTGTCGGACGCCATCTTTACCAACTGCTGCGATTGCACAATAGCGCATTCGTTAGTTCATGATAAATAATAAGCGCGCACCAAAGCCAAATAACGTACATGAAGAAAAACAGGCTGCTTGCTTCGTGGCTCCGCTGGTTCATCTGTATGCATCGCACACCATGGAACACTTTCGTCAGCACTCAAGTCCATCGCTGCATGCGCTGCGTTTTGCTGTTCCCAATCGCACGCACACGCACAATCCATTTATCCTCACGCATACACACATTCCGCCACACACACACGCACACACACACACACAAAAAAGATTTTGGATGGGTGGGCATTATGGGGGAGGGATGACATTACCAAAACCGCACTTAACAGAAACCCGCCCCTCCAATACGCTCCACCTGCGCGGACGACGCGGGAGAAGAACACGCTCCAGGAGAGTACGCACCGGTGCCTGATGTGGTGGTGGGTTCCCCCGCGGAGAGCTGGCGACTGCTGCGACCCACGATGGCGGCGGTGGTGGTGAAGGGCAGTCGGCGGAGCGAACGCTTGGGCGCCTCACGGTGCGCGCTCCTTCCGTGCTTACTGCGTGCCTATTGACTTGGTGCACGCGGCCCTCCCCCCTCCCCCCCCTTTCCACGATGGCGTGTGTGGGGCTGCTGGTACACTAGCCAGAATGATGGTCTCATGAAACTTACGACCGTTTGTTACGCATAAATTGCTGAGTTGAATTCCATCAACACCCACACCAGCGAAAATTACACCAATATCTTGCACGGGGTTTTGCGAACCGCACCCCTAATAGCGTAATTTACGCGCGCTCTCGTCGTGGCGGACCACTCCCTCGCAGCAGCGGATGGACGGACCGAGTGGACCGAACGAGACGGAATAAAACGCCATCATCATCAACGGTACTACTGCAAATGCTCCAATCCAAGTGGGTACAAAGCACTGTTTAGAATTTGACCCAGTTTGTATTCAGCTAGGCTGCTTGCGGCAAACGCTGTGCACCCTTGGGGGATTCTAATGGTTACGCCACGACATGCTTGTCTAGAAGTATGACTGCAGCGTGCCGGTGCAGCGAATGTCGCACGTCGCGCAGTGGAACGAGCCTCCGAACGGCATAAAGTTGCGGAAAGGAACGGGGATGACCTCGAAGCCCCAGTCCTTGAACATTTGCTGCGCCCTCTTCTCGTGCGCTTCAACGGCAACAGTACCAGGGCGCACAACGAGGACATTGCACGTCGCAGTCCATGGGCTCGTGAAGAATAATGGGTGTGACGCCGAAAGTTCTGGCTCTGGCGCAACAAAAACCTCCCAGCCCTTGAACACTTCAGGCAGACAGTACTCGTATTCCTTGTCCTTGTACGCGTACGTCTTCACGGGGCGGCCGGTAATGCAAGGGCAGTACGGGTTAGCCAAGATCTTGCCAGGCATCAATGGCACAAACGTGCCG
>JAADVP010000151.1:0-34048 GCA_023335675.1 Globisporangium solare | reverse complement strand
GTCGCTTTAGTTTTTTCGAAGGTGACATTCTCGATGAATTCCGTAATAAGAGCGATCCGCCGTGCAACAAAGAGCTCCTATTCAAGCTCTCTGATTGGTCTAAATACATGGGATGCGCAGCTTGAAGTTCATATTCACGCGAAAGCAGCGCCATCTCCCCAGATAAACGCCTTGAGCGCGACGACATCGGCGTTCTCGGTCTGCTCCGCCGTGCTCGAGCTGTCACCTGGCGCGAGCGCGTCCACGAACGTCTGCAGCTGGGTCTCCGAGAGCGTGAAGTTAGCTTTCATGGACAGTTGGGCCACGAATCCGGGCAGGTACGCCGCGTATCCTGTGGCGGCGTCGGTCGTATTGCGTTCGTGGTCCTTCGTGAACCGGATGATGCGCGCCGTCGCGTTCAGCGCGGAGTTGTACGAGTCCCAGTCGTAGTGCGACATCCACTTCGCGATCCCGACGGGCTTGCTCCAGATCGACGTGAGCACGGGCCCCCACTCTGCGATCGGCTTGTACCAGAACCCCATCGCGTAGATCGACGGGACGAGCGTGAGCAATTTCGGCAGGACGCGCATGTCCCGCACCAAGCTCGCGGTCGTGCCATTCTCAAGCGTCCACGGGTCCACGAGTGCCGTCTTGATCGTGCTTACGGCAGCGAGCGCGTCGTCCGGGAGACCTGCGAGCCCGGCAGTAGCTGCGCGACGCAGGATCGGGTCGGTCTGGTTGATCCACGCGAGGACCTCGTCCGCATCCGACGCATTCGCGATCGTACCCACGTCTCCAGAGGTTTCCTTCGTCAGTTGGATGCGGAAGTGCCCTTGAATGCTCGCCTCGACGGACACCAGCGGCAAAAGCACAGCGACAACGAGCGCCAGAGCGGCCACCACAAACCGCCACGCAAGTGCAGACTTCATGCTCGCAGTTTACAAATCAGTATGCGCGTGTGTGAGCTTCGCGAATTAAACAAAAATGAATTTGGGCTGCAGCGGCAGAGCGGCGGGTGAAATGCGATCTTTGCATCTCCAAATTTTGGATACTGATATAGGTTCAGTAGCAAAAATGAACCCATGGTGGAGAAGAAAAAATCAGCGCGGCCGCTTTTCTCACCGGTGAAAACGAAGCCAACCTTTGCAGCCAACTGAGCTCCTCGAGGGTGACGCAGCTGCGCTGTAGGCGCGTATGCAACGTGTGGCGCGGCAGCGCGTTGCTTGCAATGCTCGCACAGTGTGTTGAAGTGCAAAGTCATTTCTCGCCCGCACACCAAAGTAAGAGTAAGCACGCTCTCCCAGATACGCCGTCTCCGAAATGCAACGTGCGACTCGAACGCAACGCGGGACTTGAGCAGTCGCGTCGTTTCGGCCGCGTGCGAAGCGGTCGGTTGCAGCGCGTCGCTTGGCGCAACCGCCGAACTGGAGCGATCACCACGTCACAGTCACCAAGTGAGCCCGCAGACGCCTTGCAACGTCCACAGCCATGAGCGCATGCATGTCATGTCTCCAGCACGGTCCGATTCGGCAGGCCGAGGTTGAGACCAAGGCTACGCCTGTAGCGTCGCCATCGTCGTCACCTACTGCCACGCTTGAGTTCGCCTACCTCGAGCAGCCTGAGCTCAACCCAGCAGCCTGGCTGTTGACACCAGAGGAGATCATCAAGTCCCGCGGCGGTCAGGCACGCAGCGACCTCGAGTGCTTTACGAGAGGCAACTCGGTTCAGATGTTTGCAAGCAGCGACCAGTTTTTTGCGTCGGCGTTCGCCGATATGGAGGCCACCAACAGCTCAACGAGCGACGAGCAGGACTTCATCTGGGTCGCTGGCTGGTCGCTGAGTCTCAGCGTGCCGTTCGTGCCCTCGTCAAGCTCCCCTTCGCCGGAGACGACGACGTTGGCGCAGATCATCGAGCGCGTAGTGCTGAAGCAAGGCGTCCAGGTTCGCGTGATGCTCTGGGCGAACGTGCAGCATCAGAGCGAAGTGGTCGCCGCGCGCGATTGGCTCAACGCGATCGCACCCGAGGCTGACGAAGAAGTGGTGCTGAGTCCAGCGCGGACGAAAGGTTCGTGTCTGTGCATCTTTGATGACCGCCTGCCGCACCAGACGTCGTCGCATCACCAGAAGATGATCGTGGTCAAGCGGCAGAGCAAACTCCTCGCGTACGCCGGCGGCCCCGACGTTATGCACGACCGCTGGGATACGCTCCAGCACGACCAGATGCAGACGCGAGCCGACCACGGCATTCACAAAGAGACCCAGGGCTGGATCGACGCTGCGTTGCGGCTCGACGGCCATGCGGCGAAAGACGCCGCCGCAGCGTTCATATCGAGGTGGAACTCGGGCAATCTCCCGTGTCAAGACCTCGACGATCAGCTCCTCAAGTTCGAGAACCCGCCACTGTTCAACAACTTGCCTCGACTCGCGGCGATCACGAGGAACATGGACTTTCCCGACGCCGGCAAGTCCAACGTGCAAATCGCGCGCACGTTCAGTCCCGACGAGGAGATTCTGTACCCCGAGTTCGCGCCAAAGGGGAAGCTTTCGCTACTCAATGCACGCGTCAAGGCGGTCAAGCAGGTCAGGAAGTACGTCTACGTTGAAGACCAGCACTTTTTCTTCATGCCCCAGCTCATGGAGGCGCTCATGGAGGCTCTGCCACGCCTGCTCCGCGTGATCGTTGTCGTGCAGCGGCCAGCGGTGACGACACAGTCCAAGGTTGCGGGCTACGAGCACCTCGTCTTTCAAATGGCAAAGCCTCTGATCTCGCAGTTCCCAGGGAAATTCAAGATCTACACGACGAAAGAAGCGCTCGGGCTGTACATCCACTCGAAACTAGTGGTCATCGACGACGTGTATGTCTCCATTGGCACGGGCAACTGGAGTCGCCGGAGCATGACCAGGGACACAGAAATCGCTGCGAACGTTGTCGATGACGAGCTCGTGATGTTTGCTCCCGAGCACGGTCTCAGCATCCAAGTGAGTCGCGCTGCGCGGCATTTGCGCCTGCAAAAGTTCTCGGAAATGACTGGTAAAAGCATGCAAGAGCTCGACTTGCTAGGGCTCGAAGCGAGCTGCGACGCTCTCGACGCTGTCTCGCAGGACCCGTCGACGATTTTGGACGCACTCGCCATCGACTTGGAGTGGGAGTACCTGCTGTTCCCCCCGAGCTACACGCTTCACATCGTCGACCCAGATGATCTCAATGGCGACGAGAAGCAGAAGCCGTTAGAAAAGCACTAAGTTGCCTCGAGTCCATGTTCACAGCTGAGGGAAGCAAAACAAAAAATACGAATCTTGTTGTGTGTCATCGTTATTGCGTGCTGCACGCGTCGAATGGGTCGATGGCTTGTTGCAGCTCATCGGGGATCACATCAAAGTACAATTCGTGCTCGACGTCCAACTTGGAGATCACACTCGACGCCGAGATCGCGGCTTGCTCGAGCGCGTGGACGCCGTCGAAGAACGTCATGTCGTGCAGCTCGTCGACAGCGAGGCCTGTGAACTCGCTGAACTTCCTCAAGCGAAACTCACGCGCGAGTGCGTTTACTTGTACCCCGTTTGGAGTCTCAGTGACAGCTGCGTGGTCGACCATGTTCGCTGCGATCTCTGAGTCCGAGGTCATGCTGCGCTGGTTCCAGTTCGCCGAGCCGATGGAGAGAAACACGTCGTCGATCACCACGGCCTTGGTGTGGATGTAGAGATCCAACGCTGGCTTCATCGTGAAAAAGTGCACCTTCTCGGGAAACTGGGTCGTCAATGGCTTTACGTTATCGTACAGCAGTTTGCCGTACCCGACCGCCGACGTGCCGAGTGTGGGCTTCTGCGTCACAACCACAAGCGCCTCGATGAGCGCTAGTTGCCGCAGCAGCGCAGCTTGAAGCACAGGCACATTGATGAAGTACTGGTCCTCGATGTAGATGTAGTTTCGCGCACGCCCGATCGCTTTGACACGAGCGTCGAGCAGGGAGATCTCGCCGCGTGGGGCGAACTCGTACCCCACTTTGCAGCTAAACGTGCGCACAATCTGGATACTCGTAGTGCCGTCTAGAGAAATTGAGGGAGCGTCTCGCTCATCGATCGTGACATGCATGCCTTCGGTGCTGGCAACAGGGTTGTCGAACTCGACGATTTCCTTGTCTGGCTGCAGCGGCGACTCCTTCGCGTTCCATCGAGCGACAAAATTGGCTGCGACGTCCTGCGACGCAGGGCCTTCGATGCGTACAGACGAGTCGACCCATCCATCGTGCGAGCGCGCAATCTTGCGCATCTTCCGTAGCCTTGTGTGGTTATGGAATCGCGTATCCCATCGATCGTTGGTCATGTCGATGCCTCCAACGTACGCGATGGTCGAGCGGTTTGGACGACTCAACACAAGCAATTTCTGGTGATGCGAAGACATGTGGTACGGCAAGCGGTTGTCAAAGAGCATTAGACCTGAACGCTCGCCGTTCTGGTGTTTAGAGCGGAAGCTGTTCATCCACGCTTGGATTTTCACGTTCTGCGCACGCTCGAGTATGTTGGTCCAGATCAGCGCCCGCACTTTGATACCACGCTCCATGGTGCGGCCAAATAGCTCTTGGAACGTCGTGCTCTGCCAGTTGGAGTTTTGGGGACGAAACGGGACGTTGTCGACAGACCAGCCAGCCACAAACACCTGCCAGGCAGAGTCGTGGAGCGACTCCATATCGCTGTACACGGACGAAAAGAACCCGTTGGTCGCTGTGAAGAGCTGCACGGCGTTGCCTTCACTGAACACTCGCAAATCGCGTCGTGGGACACCGTTTCGCGACTTCGTGAGCTCCGATTCCGTGAGAAACCAGTCGCTGGCCGCGAGCAGCGGCTGCTGCGAGCCCAAGAGGTCGTCTGCGTAAGGCACTGTCACGGTCCTGGAGTTGTGATTCTCTATGGATCGGCATTCCCACGACGGAAACAGGAAAAAACACAACGCGCACGGCTCGCAGATGCACCTGGAGCTGAGCATGTCAAGAAGGCCGGGCTTCGGGTGACACGTCGCGCGCGTGAGGTCGGCTCTCGCTCCAACTGATCCGAGCCAGCACGAGCAGCTAAGGGCGAGTAACGCCAGCCGCAGCAAGGGTCCATGCGTGCTCAACATCCTGCGCGCTTGCCGGCGCGTTCTGGACTGCTTGCGCAGTGCAAAACTAGGGAGCTCAAATGCGAGTGCGGAATGTTTGCGAATCCATATCGGAATGCTGGTGCTTTGTAATGATGAGCTTCAGACATGATTTTGTCCAATAGAATGTACCAAATATTTCTATTTTGACCAATCATCTAGTAATAGAATGTATCCATCTGGTGAGTCCAGCATTGCAACAGTGCAATCACACAGTCAATTCAATACGCAGCACAGGGCGCTACTCGACGGCAACGGGTTTGTAGTTCATCTTCTCGGGATCGAGGTTGTCCAGGATCGTGTTCGGGTTCTTGGCCGCGACGTCCAGCTGGTCCGCTGCGTCAATGAACGTCATTGCGCGCAGCTTCTCGTAGCTCATCCCTGTCAGCTCCATGAACTTGCGGATCCGGTAATTGAGCGCAAGCTTCGCGACGAGGACGCCGTCGGCGGAGTCCACGAGCTCGCGGTCGATAACGTTCGCATTGAGCTCCGCGTCCGAGAACATGCTGCAGTCGTTCCAGTTCGCCGAGCTGATGGACACATACACGTCGTCGATGAGCACGAGCTTTGTGTGGATGTAGATGTTGCGCGGCTCTTTCGTCGAATAGAGCTGGAACTTGTTGGGGAACTTCTTTTGCATGGGCGCCGCCATTTCGTGGAGCAGCCGCTTGTACGGCGCGTAGTTCTCGTCGCTTCCGGGACGCTGCACGATGACGGTCAGGCGCTGCAGCCCCGGAAGCACGTTCAGGAGCTCCTCCAGGAGCTTCGGCACGAGCACAAAGTTCTGGTCTTCAATGTAGATGTAGTTCTTCACGCTCCGGATTGCCTTGATGCGCGCCTCGTAGAGTGACTGCGCGCCTTCGAACTTCGCGTACTGCGTGCTGTACGTCCGCCCGATTTGGACACTGTGCTGGCCGAACTGTTGAGGCGGCACACGGGGAAACACCGGCAAGTGCCAGTACTCTGGGTTGGCGAACTCGGCCAATTTGCCCTCCATAAAGGTCCCGGGCCTTGCCTCCGAGTCCCAGCGCGTGAGAAAGTTTGTCGACACGTCCTTGGCCGCAGGGCCAGCAATGCGCAAATGGCAATCCATCCAGCCGGACGTCTGGTTGTGCACCAAGTTGTCCCAGCGGCCCGCAGCGAGATCAATGCCGCCGACGTAGGCGACGACGCTGTCCTCGTTCTCAATGACGAGCGTCTTCTGGTGGTGGGAGTTCCCCTCGCTTGCCTTGCGGTCATCGAAGAGTAACCGCGCTTTGCCGCCGTTCAGCGAGGGCGGCAGCACGTTGATGTGGTCTCGCACGTCCAGGTTGCCTTTCTTCTCCCAGTAGTTGACGTGCGCGAGCGTGTAAAACTGCGCGCCGCGTGCAACGGCGTCTTTGAAAACTGCTTTCGCGCCCGTCGCTTCGCCATTGGTATCGTTCCGAGGATCGAGCGGCGTGTTGTCGACCGTCCAGGACGTGAGGAAGATGCGGTCGCCCGGACCCACGGCTTGGATATCCTCGAACGCGGCGTCGAAGAACTCTTGTGGCGCGACGTACGCTGAGACCTTGTTGCCGGTCGAGAACACGGCCAAGTCGTCGCGCGGGACGCCGCGGCGCGTGGCCGTGATCTCGTCTTCCGTGAGGAACCACAGGTCCAATTCTGTGACTGGCTGCTCCACCGGGACGTCCGAGCCGTCGGACAAGTCCATGCCTGGCGTTTGGACCAGTCCGCACGAGGTCTGCGAGGCGTCGAGCTCGCACATGTGACAGGGGCGGCATAGACACAGCTTGTCGTCCATCGTGAGCGCCGGGTCTAGGCGCTTGCAGATCACGCCTTGGTGCAACGTTCTCTCGACATGCGCTGCATAGGCGACGCACGTGAGCACACACGCCAAGCCAGTCGCCACGGAATGGCGAAGCATCTTCATCGTAACACGCGCCCTCGATCCTTCGGATTCTGATGCCAAATGCGCACACGCGGAAGGCCAAGAGCCGCGTCCGTTTCTCGCGAGTCTTCTAGATACCTTTACTATGTAACTTCGCAATGCCCCAAGTCCAGCAGAGCTCGCAGTTTGTGAAATAGTGGGTGGATGCGCATGTAGCGAATAGAGAGAGGAGGCATCCTAAATGCGCGGGGAACGAGAAATTGTGAGAGATCAACATGCTTTCTATTGCTGCGTGTTAGCGCAGGTTACAAGGCGCCGCACCTACAGCTCGTCCTTGACCGGCTCCTCGCAAATGTCCTCGGCGTCGACAAACTCGCGCACGTGCTCGTTGCTGTACGCCGCAAAGTAGAACTTTTCGTCGAGCTCCATGGGCTCAATGATCGTGTCTTCGGCCTCGGCGGCGACGTCGAGCGCGTTCGCGGCCTCGATGAACGTCATGGCGTCGAGCGCCTCGTACGAGAGCCCGGTCTTCTCAACAAACTTGCGGATGCGGAAGTCGCGCGCGAACCTGCTGACGGTGATGCCGTCGGGCGACTGCACGTGCTCGTCGTCGATGATGTTGGCCGCGATCTCCGAGTCCGACGTCATGCTGCGGCGGTTCCAGTTGGCCGAGCCCACGGTCACGTACACGTCGTCGATGATCACGAGCTTCGTATGCACGTAGATCGAGCGGCTCTCCTTGGTCGTGTAGAACTGGAACTTGTTCGGGTACTTTGTCTGGAGCGGCTCGACGTTGTCGAACATGAACTTCTCGTACCCGGCGAGTGTCGCGGACGAGTCGGGCCGGGGCACGACGACGATGATGCGCTGCAGCCGCGGGAGCACCTTGAGCAGCTCCTGCAGCAGCTGCGGCACGAGCACAAAGTACTGGTCCTCGATGTAGATGTAGTTCTTGGCGTTGCGGATCGCCTTGATGCGCGCCTCGTAGATCGTGCGCTCGCCCTTGGGCGCGAACTCGTAGTTTTTGTACTCGCAGCTAAACGTGCGGCCGATCTGCACGTGGTGCGTGCCCGTGTGTGCCGCGTCGCGTTCCGGATCGTGCGCGCACGTGCCAACGGGGATCTCGCCGTGGTCCGGGTTCTCAAAGTTCAAAAAGCCGTCGAGCAAGTCCTGCGACGCCTTGGTCTTGGAGTTCCAGCGCGCGAGGAAGTTGGCGGCGACGTCCTTGGTTGCGGGGCCGACAATGCGCACGTGCGCGTCCACCCATCCGTTGTAGATGCGCTGGATGCCTGCTTCCGCGCGCAGCTCGTGCTGGTCGTGGTGGATCGTGTCCCATCGGTCCGATGTCAGGTCAACGCCGCCGACGTACGCGACGAGGTCGTGCTCGCGCTCGATGATCACGGACTTTTGGTGATGCGACGAAATGGCAGCGACCAAGCGGTCGTCGAACATAAAGTGCGCCTTGCCGGCGCCCTCGGTGTGCGGCAGGTTGTGCAAGTAGTCGCGCATTTGCACGTTCTGCTCGGTCTCGAGCAAGTTGCTCCACACGAGCGCGTGGAAGTTGGCGCCGCGCGCGATCGCGCTGCCAAACACTTTGCCGAAGCTCGAGGTCTCACCCGCTGGGTCCTCCTGCGGCTTGAACGGCACTTCGTCCACGCTCCAGCCCGTGAGGAAGATGCGGTGGCCGGCTCCTACGGTCTCAATGTCGTCAAACACCGACTGGAAGTACTCGCTCGACGCCGCGAACGCAGTCACCTGGTTGCCCGACGAGAACACCGACAGGTCGTCACGCGGGACACCTCCGCGCGCCTTGGTGATCTCGTCCTTATTCAAGAACCAGTCTGTCGGCTCGAGCAGTGGCTGCTCGACCTCCACGTCCGAGCCGTCCGAAAGATCCATGCCGGGCGTCTCGATCAGCGTGCAGCCACCCTTGTCGAGGTTCATCTCGCACAAGTGGCACGGCTGGCACAGACAGCGCTCCGCGATCATATCCAAGGCGCTCTCGAGCGTGCGGCAGTGCACGCCCGAACGGGGCACGATGTGCGCGGCGACATCGGGCGCGCCAGCCCCGGCAAAGAGCAAGAGCCAAGAGGCCAAGCGCGCTGTGGTCACTCGCACCATCGCGATCGAAAGAGTCTTGTGAGCTGGAGCCGGCGAGTTGGCGAATGAAAGTAAGCAGCACGCAGGCAGCAGCAAGGAGCTTTGCTTCCACGCGCGGATGACGCGGCCCGGACCTCAGCGCACGCGATGACGCCGTGGTCGCGCGTGATCAGGGGCGGCCGCAGCGAAATATCCACGTCGTTAGTCGCTTGAGACACGCCCTGTTGCCGTTAGTCTCGCGCCGTTAATCCGCCGGCGGCGCAGCTGCTTGAGTGGCTCCAGGAACGTTCCATGTGCGTTGGAACTGAGTTGGGTACTTTTCGGAATGCTCTAATTTAGGCAGGATCCGCTGTGTTGAACCACGAAGTGTTGCGAGACTCTTAGTTTGGGTATCCCGATTTACTATATGTTGGGCTTGATTGGAAAGAGTGATGGTCGTATCATTTATCATTCTCAACTGTGTGAGCAAGCAACCCAGAAATCAGAGCAGCTCCATACATTCATCCATTTCTCCTGTTTAACGTGCATAACTTCGACTGTGTTCGTGCTTACGCCTTCCCTCTCCTCACGCCGCGGTGGTCTGCGTCTGTGCAGTCGGCCGCATGGCCATGACCCCCGCCGGCGGGAAGCACACGTCCTGCGAGTCGATCTGCTGGCGCACCACGTCGCTCGCGTACGTCGCAAAGTACGGCTTCTCGATGAGCTCGAGGTGCTCGATGGTCGTCAGCGGGTCCACGGCCGAGTCGTCGAACTTGTTGGCCGCGTCGATGAACTTCATCTTCTTCAGGTCGCCGTAGCTCACACCCGTGTGCTCCGAGAACTTGCGGAGACGGAAGTCGAGCGCCAGCTTGGTCACGAGCAGACCGTCTCCATTCACCGTGACTTCGTCATCCACGACGTTCGCGCCAATCTCGGAGTCCGACGTCATACTGCGACGGTTCCAGTTACCCGAACCGATGGACAGGTACACGTCGTCGATGATCACCAGCTTGGTGTGCACGTAGATGGCACGACTCTCCTTGGTCGCGTAGAACTGGAATTTGTTTGGGTACCGCTTCTGGATCGGCACCACGTTGTCAAACATGTATTTCTCGTACCCAGCCAGCGCGGCTTGGGTCTCGGGCCGAGGTACGACGACAATGATACGCTGCAGCTGGGGAAGCACGGCCAAGAGCTCGTCAAGCAGCTCCGGCACGAGCACAAAGTACTGGTCCTCGATGTAGATAAAGTTCTTGGCGTTGCGGATCGCCTTGATGCGCGCGTGGAAGAGCGTGACTTCGCCATCTGGAGCGAACTCGTAGTTCTTGTACAAGCAGCTAAACGTGCGCACGATCTGGACGTTGTGCTGGCCCTGGTTTTCCGCGTCAACATCCGCTGGCGTTGGTGGGAGCGGCGGCAACGGCTCGTACGGTGGGTTGTCGAAGTCCATGATGTAGTCCATGCGATCTTGCGACGGCAGGGTCTTGGAGTTCCATCGCCCGAGGAAATTGGCCGCCACGTCTCTCGCCGCTGGGCCTTCAATGCGCAAGTGCGCGTCGCACCAGCCGTTGTTGCCTTTCTGGATCCCTGCGCGCTTGCGCAGCGCAATATTGTTGTGCTTGCTGGTATCCCACCGGTCGTACGTGAGATCGACGCCGCCGAGGTACGCGACGAGCTGCGTGTCCTTGCGGTGGATGACCACGGACTTCTGATGGTGCGCGGATGCGGGCGACGACAGACGGTCGTCAAAGATGAACAGCGCCTTGCCGCCATTCGGGGACGGCGGGAGTCCGTTGATGAAGTCGCGCACCTGGACGTTTTGCTGCGATTCCAGGACGTTGTTCCACACGAGCGCGTTGAAGTTCGCGCCACGCTCGACAGCACTGGCGAAGATCGTCTCAAAGCCCGAGTACGAGCCCGTCAGGTCGATCTGCGGCTCGAATGGCACGTCGGCAACACTCCATCCGGTGAGGAAGATGCGGTCGTCGACGCCCGTCGAGGAGAGGTCCACATACACCGAGTGGAAGTACTCGTTCGTGGCCGAGAACGTCGTGATATGGTTGCCCGTCGAGTACATCTGCAGGTCGTCGCGCGGGAACCCGCCGCGCGCGGCCGTGATCTCGTCCCTCGTGAGGAACCACTTGTCGAGGTCTAGGATCGGCTGCTCAATGGCGATGTCCGAGCCGTCGGACTCGTCCAGCTCCGGGTAGTCGATGAGCCCGCAGCCGAAGTGCGAGAAGTGGAACTCGCACATGTGGCAAGGCTGGCAGATGCACAGGTTGAGCGTCATCTTCATCGGGTTCTCCAGCAGGCGGCAGTTGATGGCCTCGCGCTTGGCGAGCGCCTGGCGCAGCGGCGCCGCCGTCGCCAGCAGCGCGAACGCCACGGAGCGAACGTTCACCATCGCGTCGAACGGGGAGGCGGCTCTGTCGCGGGCGTGCGCAATCGGAAAGTGAGCCGGCCGCTACATGGGCGGGCCGCCACCACACAACAGGAAATCAGTCACAGCCAAGAGGAGCCCTCCCGTAATGAGTGTGTCCATCGTTTCCCTGTACCCTTCAAAATCGATGGTCTGCGTAAATTCATAATGTCATTTATGACTAGCAATATCTTGAAACCGTATGATCAAAGCGGAAATGGAACGCATGGACCTTTAATAGTGGATACACCGTCGAAAGCGATATCTGCAGGTGCTTTTGATTATGTGCGGCCGTCGCTGTTGGCTGCGTTGACCGGGTATTATGCACAAAGCAAGTGCTGCGCTGCGCTGGGATTCCAGTGACGATGGCAACTCTTGGCAGCTGCGCGCGTCATCCGCGTTTGCGCTCGTCCGAAGTCGATTCATTTCAATAAATCAGGAGCCGCTCACTCGCCTTCGTTTGGGTGCCCATGCATCCCAAAACAGCGTGAATGTGGCTGTTACTTTTATATTCGGTATGTGTGAGTACTTAAATTGGGCTGAAAGAGCTCTTCAACTATGAACCGTTACTTTTGTCAATCACTTCAACAAGCGTACTGGACCTGGTCGATCCTGAACGCTGCAAAGTACGCATTTTCGCCCAGTTCCGGAGCCTAGACGATGGGTTCAGAGCTCTCCGCGGCAACATCGAGCTGGATGGCAACTTTGGAGGTCGATGTAGAACAGTGGCCTTCAGAACGCGATAGTGTCTGAATCATGACACATCACAAAGATAACAATACTCTCCATTGGACGCAGAATGATCAAATGCATCCCGAACAATGTTGCAGCACAAAGTGTGCATTGATAGGTATGCGCGAACGAGCCGTCATTCTCAGAGACTTTCTTCACATTGCGTTTCGTGGCCACAAGGTCGGCACTGCAATGCGGACACTTGCCCTAGAGCCTTGTCCAAGAAATTTACATTAGATGTCACGCCCTCCACGCTGATGATGTGGAGGATGGTTAAAGACAACAAGGGGTGCTCGGATTCGATGTGCAAATCGGGTACTTGACGAAAAATAAAAAAATGTTCTGCTCGTCTGGGATGGCTTGATTTTCTTGTCCATTCAGCCTATAGGAGCAAGACACCTCGATTCCGATTCCTTTTCGCGTAAATCGTTCAGCGTATCGACGACATCAGCGCTTCTGATGCGATTGGGCGGTCCGCAAACGGCCACCTTTGAGACTAACCCCCCATTAAGCGCCGTTGAATCCGCCAGGTCTGGCGAGAGCAGTTCCCATTTTCACATTCCTGCAAACAGCAGCGTCTACCAGTGAATTTCCCCACGGATACTCGCCACTCACGGTCTCGGCGATACACATGCCCAACGCGGAAATGTCGGACGCAAAGGAAATGGACTCTTCTTTCAAGATCTCGGGGGCTCGCCGATGTGGCGCACCAACTTCGACGGGTTTCATCGTCCTCGAATTGGCAACAATCAAACTCAACCCAAAATCCGCGACTTTGGCTTTGCCGTCGGCACCCACAAGCAGATTGTTGTCTTTCAAGTCGCCGTGAATGATTTTCTTATCATGCAAGCACTTTAACTCCAGAGCAACTTCATGCAGCTTCTCCCACGCCATCATGCGGTTATCACCTTTTTTCAGGAAATCAGGCAGCGTACCGTTTGTGGCGTTTTCACACACAAAGGAGAAGTCACCAATGTGGCACGCACCAAGAAACGAAAGTACGTGAGGACGCCGTAATTGACACCAGATCTGGACCTCTTTCAAAAGCTGCTCTCGTGCACCGTCATCCGCAACGAGCACCTTCTTCACGATCACGTCTGCGCCGTTCATTTTGCCATGGTACACAGCACCAAACGGACCTTGCGTGAGCGATGCTTCGTCGCAATCCACCATATACGGTGGCACAAACCACTCGGCGGCGATGACATTCTGCGGCTCGGCACTGAATTTCGCGAGTAGCTTGCCAAGATTGTCTACCATTTGCCAGTGGTAGTTGACTTTGTTGCCTCTGCTTATTCCGCGCCAGGATATCACGTTTCGCAAGAGTGTGAGTGCGTCGAGCTTAGCTCGGTCAGTCTTGGTGTGTGCAGCGATCGCTGCTTCGTTGGCGCAGATTTCTCCGAATGACTTGAGTTGATTCTTTTGGTCGTTGCCGATCGTTGCGCGGGAAACTGGGTTTTGTGGGAGGCCCAGCTCACGTTCAATTGGTCGATTTTCTCATGGAAGTCCGATACATCCTCTGCAACTTGAAGACACAAAATAAGACGCGTGGCGAATTCTTGTTCACGGTGCTTGACTTGAAATTGGTAGAAGCGAACGACGACTTCGCTGTATTGATCAAGAGCGATTGCTTGTTCAGTTGCGTCCACGCCTTGAAGTTGCTGGTATATGTGCCTAATGCGATTGGCGACGCGTCGACTCATCACTTCTGTCTCGAACATGAAAGAACAGTAGTCTAAGAGGGTATTGAGAACGTTCGGCAGGAATCGACCCAGTTTGACGACGACAAAAGATTTCAGCGCATGATTCTCTGTGTCGGACAGTGATTCATAACGACGATTCGTTTCTGAAATCGACGGATTCAGGTTGTTTGGTGGTGTTACAACAATTGTGTAACCGGCTCGCACGGGTGCGGACAGAGCTGTCTCATCTTTCGATTTGGCCTTATTCAAATCCGCCCCGAGGTCAACAAGTGCTCGAAATAAGTCCATATGTCCAGCACGAGCTGCTTCAGCCAATACTGTTTCCTCCCTCTCATTCTTTTCGTTCATGGATGCGCCTAGTCGTATAAGTTCTCGCACGCTTTCGATATTGTTCATTCGAGCAGCGGTAAACAATGGCGTCTCACCCGACGCATTCTTTTCGCTCATTGATGCACCCAGCTCCACGAGGACACCAATGCAATCGATCTTGCCGGCCTTCGCGGCAGTATACAAAGCTGTCTCGCCTGACGAATTCTTCTCATCCACAGACGCACCTAGCCGGATGAGTTCCCGCACACTCGCAGTCTTGTTCCGACGAGCCGCACCAAGCAACGCCGTCTCGCCCGACCTTGCGTGATCGGTGGACATATTTGCGCCAGATTCAACGAGTAACCGAACAATATGAGCATTACCTCGACTTGCCGCGCGAGGCAGCGCTGTCCTCCCATCGCTATCTGTTCCGTCGACCGATAATCCTTGATCCAAGCGATAGCATACGCGGCTCTCATCTCCTGCCTCTGCTGCGCGAGTCAAATCGCTTTGCTGGACAGTTTTGTTACTCATACTTGTCGCCGACTGTGGAGCGAGAACCAACACTTGGCGCGGCTGTTTCGATACTGCGAGCGGGTCGCACAATGGGAGGCAAACTCGTGATCTCAGTATCACGCAGACGAGACAGGAATAGTGAAGAAGGTTTCTCGCGCGTTTTCTCGTTCGCTAGGGATAATGAAAATCCAGCACGAAGCAAGAAAGCGCTCTGTGATCTCACTGTGTGAGCCGTCGCGAATGTCCTACTGCAACCAAACTCAGTCGCTGGGTGGGCACATTTCGAACTGCACTTGTTGGGTTCATATTGAACAACTGAGCTGGGGGAGGAAGAGAAGACCCTTGATGACTTGTCCAATGCGCTGTTGTCGAGTGGGTGTTTTTGGAGGGAACAAAAAAATTAGGTAGAAAAAAACACCCCGATGTCCAAATGGTTTACCCGTTTTTATTAGAGCATCCTGTATGTGTAATTAAATCTTTTTCGTCGAGCACTCCTTGAATGGTGGCCGGCAGCCGTAGTCAGCGCTCGTTGTCTGGAGCAATGCGTTCTGGAGCCTGCATGCAAAGCAAGGCATCAAACCAAAACGGGTGGCTTGAGTCAGCTCCCATATATGCCGACTCTATCGCAATTCGCGCCATACAAACGCACTTTGAGCCGGCGAGTTTCGTCTTTAGCGCCTGGATGCGGTTGTCGTACGTAAAGTCCTCGAGCTTCGCGTTCTCTAGGTAGCAGAGGCCGTACTCGTCCCACCAGCGCTTGGCTGACTGACGCTCGCTCTCGATCTGAGATGTGAGGTTGGCTTCCTTGGACACGTAGTCGATCTCTTTGATGTCTTTCTTGGCGGCCATCGTGCCGAGCTATGGAGCTTGAGCTTCTGCGCAAAGGAGCAAGCAAATCGAGGAATGCTGCGGAGTAAGAAGGAGCTTTGGCAAACGTGTCCCCGCTCGGTAAAAATAGTCTCCCAAGATCCTACGCCGAGCCACTCTAGCTTTTTCGTCTTATGTTGCTTTCTTGAGCACCTTCACGTCCTCCACCCTAGAAAAAAAGCAATATTTGTACGGATGCTCGAGGACGAGTAGGTATTTCATTCAGCCCATTACCTAAAATGCAACAACGTCGCGCTTTTGTACAAACTTAGTCGTCCATGGTCTTGAGGTCGGGCGAGACTTCAAACGGAGCTTCCGTACGAGCGCGCACTTCTTCAACCGTGGTCGTCGACGCAATCTCGACAAGCACGAGCCCCTTCCCAGGCACGACATCAAACACGCCGAGTTCTGTGATGATAGTGTTCACGACTCCTTTGCCCGTCAACGGTAACGAGCACTTGTTCAGGATCTTCATGCCGTTGCCCTTGGCGTTGTGCTCCATGGTCACGACGACACGGTTCCCACTACCGACCAAGTCCATGGCGCCACCCATGCCCTTGACCATCTTGCCAGGAATGATCCAGTTTGCGAGATCCCCGTTCGCGGCAACTTGAAGCGCACCGAGAATCGTGAGCTGAATGTGGCCACCGCGAATCATCGCAAACGAGTCCGAGGACGAGAAAGTCGACGATCCAGGCAAGTACGTCACAGTTTCTTTGCCGGCGTTGATCAGATCTGGGTCCTGTTCGCCTTCTTTTGGGTATGGACCCATGCCCAAGAGTCCATTTTCACTTTGCAGCACGACCTTCACACCTTCCGGGATGTAATTGGACGCCAGCGTTGGCAAGCCGATGCCCAGGTTCACGTACATCCCGTTCTTCAACTCCTTCGCAGCACGCTTGATGATGCGCTCACGGTCCGGCGAGACACGGGCTTGAGAGGTCTGCAAAGTAACGGCAAGGTGTGATATTTGTGAATGATGCAAGCAAGTACAGTATGTGCTTAGGCTTGACTCACCGAGCTATTAGAGAGCGTCAATCGCTCAATTCGCTTTTCAAGGTTCTTCGACTTGAAGATACGCTGCACGAAGACGCTTGGCACGTGGATCTCATCCGGATGGATCTCGCCTGGCTCCACCAGTTCTTCGACTTCCGCGATCGTGATCTTACCCGCCTTGGCAGCGTCGACGTTGAAGTTGCGCGTCGTGCCGCGGAAGACGAGGTTCCCGTCCTTGTCTCCCTTCCAGGCCTTTACGAGCGCGTAATCGCCGGTGATGCCTTCCTCCATCACGTAGTCGCGGTCATTAAACGTACGCACTTCACGCGGTGGGCTCGGGATGTTTGTCGTGCCGTCAGGGTTCAGCTTGATGGCAAAACCACCTTCCTGCTCGACAGTAAACAATCGCTTAGCATCGCGGATATGAACAGAAAAACAAGCTACCGACACACTCCTATACCTGAATCACGGTTCCATATGCAGTTGGAGTGAAGAAAGCTGGAATTCCGGAGCCACCCGCGCGAATGCGCTCGGCCAACGTACCCTGTCGGATGGCCGCAATGATAGCACTTGTCAGCATGCACATCCTTATCGTACATTACTACACCATCAAACAGTTACCTGCGGCGTCAGCTCAACTTCCAGCTCCCCAGTCAGATAGAGTTTCTCAAAGAGCGCATTTTCGCCAACATACGACGAAATCATGCGCTTGATCTGGGCAAACAATAACAAATAAACTGTTAGATTCTGTTTGATGCAAAGCCACCGTCTGCGCAAAGCGAACGACCACGCACCTGACGAGTTTGCAGGAGCAGACCGAGACCAAAGTCATCGACGCCAGCGTTGTTCGACACACACGTCAGATCTTTAGCTCCCTACATGCGCGCAATCAGATCAGCGATATTTCCTTCGCACGGCAAACGAACGGAGATGCCATCGTTTTGCGGACTCGCACCTGCTTCACAAGCGCTTGGATGCTGTTCTCCGGGATCCCGCACAATCCGAACCCACCAACAATCCTATACAACAGTACATGCGTCACAGTGTAAGCCACAGATCCGTGCCCAAGAAGAAGAAAAAATCCCACTCGCGATAGACAACAGTCTTGGGAGAAAGCGTCGTACAATTTGGATCCAGTCGGGATGTCTTTGACCGCGGCGTCTGCATCAGGGTACACTTTGTGGTGGCTCCATCGACGCGACACCTCCTGCATGGCGCGCGGACATCAATGCTGTTTAGTGAGCAAGTGCCGACGCCATCCACATCGATAGTAGTCATATTGACGCTGCATACCCACTGAGAAGCGCGCTGTACCTGTCCAATCCAGCGCTTTTCCGCGCGCACGGCGAGGTGCGTGGACGAGCGGCGCAGCGCGAGCATGGTGGTGGGCGGAAATCTCTCTGGCGCCTCTCTTCTGCGTGCGTCGAGCGCGCGATTTGGAAAATGGGCGTCGGCTTTCCGCCTGTCAACAGTTGAACTTTTGCGCGTTTAGACGGCCGCGCAATGGTGAAGACCACTCGGCGGAGCGGACGGGGAAGGGGACGGCCCCCACTTCAAGTGTACAGATCCGCTCTCGTTTACACAAGTCACAGGCGCAGTCGGTGGCACGAGCAATTCTGAAACTGTTTAAAACAGTTCAAAAAAGAAAGAAAACGATGAAGGAACGGATGCGTTAGTTAACATGTAAGTTACGGTGAGCAGCGCAATTGGTTTGAAAGTAAAATACCAGTATGAAATGTTTCTCCAGTCGAGCGTTGGTGATCGATCGATCCACGTGCGGTGCCCAAGCATCTCCGCCTTGGCTTCTCAGGCTCGGCTTTGCGTCTTCCACCATTTGGAGACGAATGCTGATGGCCACACAATCTATCCTGCTGATTATGTGGAGCGATCAATGCTGACTAACAAGCTTTAACCATAGTGCTTTCTTTAGATTCGATGCGTACAGAAAAATACACGTCATACGCGAATACCTTTCGACCAACAGTATAAGCACATGTAGTCAAAAGCTTCCTACGGATGAGCACATGTAATCAGGGCCTGTGAGCGAATCGCGGTCGCTGTGCGCGCGGTTTTGCGCTTGCTGATAGTTACTTACACGCCGAGGAGGTCTCGTCGGTGAGAGGATCCGCACCGGATAACAGAGCGAAATGATATAAATTACTTGCACTCAGCGGCACAAACACAAGCTCAAGCCCGCTCGCAATCGTCGTGTTTCTTCCGCGTAGCTCCGCGCGGCCATTGATGCGCGTGGCGAGCGAGACGCCGCCCCACCCACCCCCATCCGAGCCGCGCACGCGCAGCGCATGGCCAGCGCCGCTCGCAGCGCCCGCCCCTCGCCTCGAACCGAAGCCGCGCAAGCGCCATGGCGGACAAGGACAAGAAGCGCCTCAGGCACCGCGAGTACGTCAAGAAGTCGTACAACAAGAAGATCGTACGTGCTGCATCGCGTCTTTGTATCCCCCCACTCGCATCTTAGGATTTGCGCTTTGGCGGCCATGCGCGTTTGGTTTGTAGACCACGATCGAGTCGCTCAGGAATGAGCTCGATTCCCTCGAGCAGCAGTACGCGGCGCTGCTCACGGGCAAGAGCCCGAGCGCGTCCCCGATTGACACGCAGTCGACGGCCCCATATGCGTCCGCCAGCGCTACTTTGGACTCCAAACCGCACACGCAGACGCACTTGCTGCAGAAATACTTGGCCATGACCGACACGAAGAACCAGCTGCGCCGTGAGAACGACGAGTTGTACCAAATCAGCGCCGGCCGCATGAAGATTGAAGGTCGCGTGCACCAGTTGCTGAACACAGAGGCGCAGTTCCCGACCGTGGCGCTACCGTACCGGATCCGCCCGCTGCCTGACGCCGAGTACTCGAAGGTGATCGTTGACACGCGGGATGACATCCTGCGCTTCATGCACGCGCCTGGCAAGCTCAGCACGGGCGCGAGCGTGTTTGGGTGGACCGACCAGCGCAAGGTGCAGGGTGAGGAGCTCAAGTTTGCGCTCGAAAAGCGGTTTGTCAATATCTCGGCGTACGATCTGCTGCAGCGTAGCTGGGGCATCTTCTCCTCGACCGAGAACTTCCCCAAGATCTACACGCCGTCTTTGAATGTCGAGTTCCACGAACTGCAGCGTGTGAGTGAAGACACAATGCTGCTCTATCGCACGATCAAAGCAGACGGTTCGGAGCTGACCGTGAAGACCGTGTTCCTGCTCGCGAGGCTCAAGATCGACGAAGGCTACATGCTGCTCTTTCGGTCGATTGACAAGGACCTCGTGCACTTTGCGGAGGACGAGATCAGCCAGGTGATCGAGGAAACGCGGGCGCTGCTGGCACCGCAGCAGTTGCGCAAGGAGATCTGGGTCGAAAAGTACATCTGGGTGCTCTTCAAGGATGCCGGCCCCGAGTCGTGCATCTTCCACTTTGGCGGCTCGACGACGACCACGATTTGGCTCAAAGAGGTGCTGTTCATCGCGCTGCGATGGGAGACGATGGCCGTCGGCCCCCAGATCACGCTCACGATGTGACGCGCTTTTGTACATAAATCCCATCGGGCTGGATTTCAAAGAAGACTTGCAGGGTAGAAGATCCTGTGCCTATTATACCTTTTCATTTCTTTGTTTTTTCTTCCCACCGTAGCGCATCGACGACACAAGCAATAGAGTTTTTTTTAGGCGAGGTGGTCTCACGTGAGCGTGAAGAGCGAGCCCACGGCTTTGCTTTCCCACCTCAGCACCATCAGCAGCACCTCCATCATCCAAAAGCGCGCATTGTCGGACGAATGGTGCGGCATCTTGCCGCCAAACTCGAACCGCACGCTGCCGTCGTCCAAGTCCTCGAAATACGTCCACGCAAACATGTCGAGCCACGCGACACGATACGGCTCCTCGCCCTGTTCGTCCTGCTCGTCTGCAACGTTCTGGCGCAGGATACGGCCGCGGTCAATGGCGCGGAACACCGCGATGAATCCGTTCTCGACTTGGAACTGCGACGCCACGAGCAGCGTCTTGAGCAGTGTCTTCTGATGGTTGCGTCGCATGACGCGGCAGAACACGAACGTGTCGTCGTTGATCTTTTGGATCGGATGCAAGCGCGACGTCATCGACGCCGAGTGCAGCTCCTGGTACGACTTGTCGCTCGTCATAATCTTCCAGTTGCGCTGCGAGAGCTCGAACGCCGACAGCGATGGAAACGTCTTGGAGATTGAGTACTGCAAGTGGCGGCCGTCGCTCTCAAAGCGGTATTTGTGGCTCCACCCAAACACCTCAGAGCCCAGAGTGAGCACGCTCTTGCTCTCCATGAACACCACGACCGATTTGTACGCGCGCCGAATGACCTCGTCGCAGCTCTCCTGATCCATGGGCGTAATGGTGGCGTACGTCGAATCTATGCCTTGCTGTTGTTGTTGCTCGGTTTGCTGGTCGGCGAACACAATGTGCTCGAGCCGCGTGTGGAAGCGCTCGTGCTCGCGCGAGAGTTTCCGCAGCGCCCTGTTCTCCTTCTGCAGCTCTTCCTTGATCCGCGTGAGCCGCACGTACAGATCCCGTAGCACACTGAGACCGCCCGTCGGGTCTCTGCGGTCTAGCTGCACTTCTCCGCGCACGACCTGGTCCTCGAGCTGCGTCGACAAGCGCTGGAGCAGCGTCTGGTACTGGGTCTGGAGCGACTTTTCCAGCGCGCGCAGCTCGCTCAGCGCATTCTACAGCAGCCCATCGGCATACAACACACAAGGCGCAGCCCGCGCGTGAGTCACAGACACTCCATAGGACGATAGCACTACACATAGGAGTGAATGGTGTGCAGACGCACGAGCTTCTGGTGGTAGGCGCGCTTGACGAGGATCCGGTGCTTGGCTCGCTTCGCGTCGCTCGGGAACACGAAGCGCGGCTGGAGCTCGCTGTCCAGCGAGCACTGCTCCACAGGCGCCGCGCCTGCGCTGGCAGCGACAACCGCGGAGGAGGACGACGGCGATGACGCCGGGGACGTGTCCGCAAGCCGCAGCATGTGCTCTGTGCGCAGCGCCATGAGGAGCTCCGTTTGGTTGATTCCCTCGGTTGATGCCAGTGTGGAGATTAAAAAGGTCGGGTCGGTGCCAATCGTGTGGTTGTAGCGGCCGCTGACGCCACCGACCAGCTCCAGAGTGTTGGTCGCTGACTCAGATCTGATCTGCCGCGAGAAATTCTGCTTCAACACTGTTTGAGTAGCTACAAAAGCGAGAATGGCGCGTTCGACGGAGAGCGAGGGCGATTGCAGCGACGGCGTGGACGACGAGGAGGACCTGCGCTGTCTGCCGCTCAGCGGTAGCGATGCGGCGACCAGCTCAGGGTACGAAGGCAGACGTGGGCCGACGATAATGCACCCACGACCCAGTGGCCACTCGGGGCTCAAGCGCACCACGCAGCTATCTTCTCGCGGTACGATAGCGGCTCGACCGAAGACTACAAAGACTAGAAACCAGAGGGCGGCTGTCGAGAAAAGCGAGATCGACAAAGCGAAAAACTCCCTCAAGCAGAGGCGGTGCTACTACAGGAAACAAGTGCGTTGTGTTCGTTTCAGTGTGGAGGTCACCTGATGGTCTCACATAATTATGTCTCGATGCTGTCAAACTGCGCGCGTTTGGATAGGAACGCATTAGGATGCTGCGCGTGGAGAAGCAGGCGCTGCAGCAACAATACGCGAGCTTACTGGAGGCGAACCCTGAGATGCACCCAACGCGATTCCTGTCCCTCTCACAGCATTTAAACGAGGACGGCGGCGATGCCGATGACAAGTCAAAGCTGGAAAAGCTCGAGGCCATCACCAACTTGAAACGTGTCGAGTTCTATCTACGAGAGCAAAATCACTGGTACTCACTGGCGCTCGACAAACCAGAGGAAAATACCAAGAAGTTCTTCTATGCATTGCTTCCTGAGCTGGAATCGCTAGCGTTAGGCTCGGCCACGAGACGCGACGAGTATCAAGAGATGCTGCAGACCGAATATCAATTGATGACACGATCGCTGCTGTCCTTCACGAAGCGCCTCAGCGCTGACGACTACAGGCTGCTTCGGGACGAAGCGCGGCACCAGATCAACGCGCTGGCGCAGAACGATCATTTCAGCAACTTCCGGCGAACCGCCGGTGGTTGGGAAGCAGCACGCCGTGTTGACGGCGCGTTGTTTCAGTGGTCAATGCGGAAATGGATTCATGGACACGGCGCCGACGAGGTCGCAAAAGAGACCTGGAAGATCTTTGCCGACCCAGAGCGCTTGGAGAAGTTGTACTCTCCTCACGTGCGCATGACGTGCCGCGCAGTGCACGTCGTGGACAGCAACAATGTGGTTCTGCTGCAGCAATTCCACGGGATCGTGTCCGAGCGCAGCGCAACGCAAGAGCCTCTGACTGCAACGATACCTGGCGCCACCGCGCTGTCGCTCGTGTCGTTCTTCAAGACCGAGAAAGGGTTCATGACGACCATGCGTGGACTGCCACAAGAAAGGATATGCGCTCTTGTGCCGTCCACCGCGGACGCGTCCTGCGAAGTGTGGACAGATCTCTTTTGCTGGTGCGCTGCTTTGAATGTCGATGTTTATCCACGTATGATACTGACCGGAGGTCTCTATCCGTTCTACTTGCGCAGGATGGAGAACGAATACGACGGCGAATTTCGCAAGCACACCCTGTGCAAGTTCTCTGGGAGCGCGCCAGCGGCCGGGAGACATGCGAGCTGCTGGAGCCTCGAAGTGCTGATGCTCGCGGTGAACTGGGAAAACATGGCGTTCGGCACCGAGCTGCCTGGACCGGCCACCGCGGCTCGATAGGCCACGGTTCGCGGCGACAAAGAGCGGAATGAGTGCGCTGGCAGATCTGCGGCGCACCGTGCCCTTTGCCATCACGTGGTGAGTACCTCAGGAAGAGGCACTCTTCTCAATCCGGTCTTCAGTACCTTGAAGGCATTTTGAAGTATTCCCTCCAAACCCCTTTTTGTAAAAAAAAGCCTTTGCGCTTGTCTCTGCAAGCGTATGGTCGTTGTTTTATTTTATTGTGCATAGCGCTTTGACCTGTCGAATTGAATACAAACGCTTCTTGCAGAAAGTGCCAAAAAATGCGGCAGCGTAGCATTCACCAAATCAGTTGTCTGCATGAAATGCATAAACCCCCTCTACTGTACGCCTCGTTTGATGAATTTATATGGATATGCAGTTGTTATTTTCTCTTCACATACGAGCATAAAGCACTTTGATATCGAATATTTTCACATACTGATCCCCGGCGGAATACCGCACACGGTGATAGCATGGAAGTGTGATGGAAACGTGACGCGGACAGACCACATGAGGCTCCATGTCTGCAGAATGCCACTGCAGAATCAACTGCTGTAGCTGCGCACCAGTCGCGCATTCGCCCTCAAGTGCACACGCACGCGCGTCTCCTTTCTCGGCGCACCCACAGCAAACCATGGAGCTCGCGCAGGTCGTGGCGATCATCACGGGCGGCGCCAGGGGCTTCGGCAAAGCGTTCGCAGACGTGATCCTGGCGGCCGGTGGCAAGGTGCTGATCGCAGACATCAACGAAGAAGGAGCGAAAGCAACCGGTGCGGAGCTTGCGGCCACGTACGGCGTCAAACACGTGGGCTGGCTGCGTCAGGACGTGACCGAGCCCGACAGCTTCGGTGCTGCCTTTGAGCATGCGCGCACGCACTTTGAAGACTCGACGGTCAATATGCTGGTCAACAACGCCGGCACCCTCGCCGACCAGACGTTCTACAACGACGGCGCGCCGACGAACTGGAACCGTATCGTCGAGATCAACCTGGTGGCCACGATGCGCGGAACGCAAGTTGCAGTTAAGCAGTTCAAGAAGCTGCTGCCCCCAGGCGACGAGGGAGTCGTGATCAACGTCACCAGCATCGCGGGTCTGTACGCCGTGCCGCTTCTGCCCGAGTACGCGGCCGCCAAGGCGGGCGTCGTGAGCCTCACGCGGTCGCTCTACCACTTGAAAGCGAGCCGCAACATCCGCGTCGTGGCGCTGTGCCCGGGCTTCGCCGACACGAACATGGGACGGCTCGCCGAGACCTCGCTGCCGGAGCTCACGAGCCAGCAGAACGGGCACATCGCGCTCCCCGAGATCGTCGCGGCCTTTGTCGCCATCGCGACCGAGCTGGCGAACGCTGGGCGCTGCCTGCGCGTCATGCGCGGCTACCGCCGCTACATACGCTTCGACGGCGACGCGCAGCTGTTCCCAAGCTCAGGTCTGGACGAAGCGTAGCTCATGGAGGCGGCTCTCCGTGTTGTCCAGTAGAATACGCTATGCGGAGCAGCAATAGGATACGTTCGACAGAATGCCAGTTGGAATGGGTACAGTACTCGACGCTGTTGCTTGAAAAGGGGTTCGTCCTCTTCTCCCGCATCCATTCAGCCTTCGAATTCCCTTTGCATAGGGTGTTTCTGTCTTTTCTCGTGTATCGAGCAGCTGACGTGCCAATGCCACACAACTTCAATTTGGTGGCAGCAGCCGGCAGCATGACCGAAAGCTGGCACGCCTTTGCACAGTCTATCCTCAGTTTTAATTACCTCTATCTTTTCATATTCAAAAAATTTATAGAACAAAATGCAGAAGAATCTCATATAATACACTGAAATATTAATAAAGTGGATATCAAGTGTTGTATAATATAATACCCTTCCATTTCCGATTGAAAACACTTTGGCTAAAAGTGAGGCTTGACTGTACCCTCCGCACTGTCTCATGCTTGCAACCTGCCACGTTCGCAGCAAAAACGCTGGTGAGTCTGCGCGGCGATGCGGCCCGGTTCGAGACGACAGTGCAAGCGACCTTGGCTGCGTGCAGTAGCAGCGACGCGAGTCGCGGGCACGCGCTCGTCTCGAATGCGGCGAGAGATCAGAATTATCAGGCGAGTGCTTTGAATTGCGCAATCGGTTGCTCGACAAGCACCAGCTCGCGAGCGCCGGCAAAGCGTGTGGCTGGGACAATCTGCAGCTCCTGCAGGTTGGTTGAACCCGTGTAGATCGCTGTGTGCTGGATGGCCATGGCCATCGGAGCTGCGCGTCTGCTGCCGCTGGTGGACTAAGCGCGAGAGCATGCAGGATAGTAGCATCACCGGATTACCCATACAATCAGGATTGTATACTGAAGAAAGAAAAAGAAATTAGAGAGCTCCGTGGCACGCACATAAACACCCAAGAGGACCCGTTTTGTCTGCACGCTCAGGATGCCGTTAGGACGACCTGGGGCCCCACGACCTGCGCCTCGCACCGCAGCGCGATCATGAGCGTCTCGAGCATCCACCACGAGGCGTTGACCAGCTTTGTGCCTTCGACGACGCCGCCGTAGTCGTCTCGACAGTGCTCGCCGAACTCGCCCACGGACTCGAAGATGCTCCACGTGAACGTGTCCATCCAGATCTTCTCCTTCTGCGGCTCGAGCTTGGTGCGTCCGCGGCGATCGCGCGTGCCGTTCTCCGTTTCGCTGCGCAGATACCGGTTCGGGTCGAGGCCGCGGAAGAGGATCATACTGCCTCTGCCATCGCCCAGATCCACACGCGTGGCAAGCACCAGCGCATGGATGCGCATGTCCGCCTGGCCGCGCTCGAGCGTGTGATAGTACACGACCGAATCCTCGTTCACGCGCTGCACGATCTGGAAGTGCACGTCGACGATGGACGAGTAGGTCTGCTCCAGCAGCCGCGGGTTTGACACCACGTCCCATGTCCGCCGCGAGAGATCATCGACGGTGCGACCGCAAAACACCTTGTCCAGCGAGAACATGAGCTGCTCGTTCTCGACGCATTTGTACTTGTCGCGCCAGCCAAAGATACTCGCGCCAGTGGACTGGAGGCGCTTGCTCTGGCGGAACTTGAGGATCTCCTGGTACGCGGCCGACGCGATCTCGAGGCAGTCGTCGACCGTGAGCGGCACGATCGTGACGGACGCGTGGCGGCGCTTGTGCTCGTGGGCCTGCATCGCCTGCGAGATTGCTTTCGACTCGGCGTTGTACAGCTGCGTCATCTGCTTCTCCATCGACAGGTACTGCGCCTCGAGGCGTCGCAACTCGTGATTCTCCTTCTGCAGCGCGTTCTTTACAAGCATCAGGTGCACGTACGCGTCGTGCGCCGTGCGATGGCTCTGCTCGTACAGAGAACCACCAGCAGCCGCGGGCGTGGGCTTCGCGGCAGCCTCGTGGCGCTTGGCCAGCAGCGCGCTGTACTCGGCCTCAATGCGCTCCATCTGGCTCCGGAGATCGTTCAGTGTGTTCTACACCAGTCAGCACACATACAGACTCAGTACGTCCACACATAGCCCCTCTCCCTCACACACAAAGCATAGCAAACAGCAGAGGCTCCGTACGATTTTCTTGTAGTAGCAGCGCTTGACGATGAGTCGGTTCTTGGCGCGCTGCTCGGCGTCTGAGACCGGCGCCGCGCGGCTGCTTGGGGCTGCTGCGGGCGGTGGCCGCGCGTGGTGATCCACGTGCGTCGGCGACATGTCGCGGCCCACGAAATCGAGCTTGAGCGCTGCGGGCGCGCCCATGAACGCGAGCGGCCCTTGGTCCGTGGCCGCGCGCTCGTGCTCCGGCGCAAAGTTCATCTTTCTGGACTGATGACGGCGCTCTGGTTGATTTATTTATTTATTTCGTGCGCCGGTGCACGGATGCCAGACAGCGAATTGAGTCTAAAAGAACCCTCTGCGGGAGACAATTCGAGGTCAGGGAGAGCATAAAATTCCGTGGGAGAGACCGAGTCTGACCAACTTGAGGGATGTACTACGGTTATAATTCGCTGCGACAGAGGGTTCTATTATGCGAGCACTGTACTGTCCTGTCTGAGTAATTCCTGGGTCTTCACGTCGGATTTACAGGGACGAAATTCGAATGCGACGAGGGAGGATGAGAGGGCATTGGCCAAAAAGGCGGACTGCCGGGCGGACCAAGTCGCCGGTCAGAACACGCACTGCATTCCTTTTTGTATACTCCAACTTATATAATCTCCCCTGCCTAAAATTATGGTCAGGACAACTGATTTCTTCGCTAAATTAATCTTGATGTACCTCTAAATATGCAATTGTTCCACTTTACCACCTATTTTGAAAAACAGTATTTTCTTTAAAGTGATATTACATAACAAAATGTGATCTGTACAGTGGCAATCGCCTGTCCTAAAAAATCCACTGACCGCTCGAGAGCCAGTGCGGGCGAGTAACGTGCGTGAGAAACGGGTGCGTTACGCGTTCAACTCGCGCCTGACTCGTCTCTTTTCGCGATCCACGCTGCGGCGCTGTATCCATTCGCCTCTGTATGGAGGATTCTATAGGAGCCTCGCGCTCCGTGAGCAGCTCGCACGGAGCGCAGCCATTTCGCCTCGCTGCCGTCCGGTCGCTGCCCAGTGCCAACTTGGCGAAACGGAGTCAGTCCGCGTTACTCACGTATAAGGCGATCGACGGACGCGACTGTGCACTGATCTCCATCTTTCTGCTTTCGCCATTTTGGCGCCCAAGATACGTTTCGGCGGAAGGCATCGATCGCGGCGTTGTCGCGAAATTTTTGCCAAGCAATTGGCTGCTTCGGTGCGTGCGCGTTGCATCGAGTAAGCCGGCGATTTTTTATGCAGCCCGGTCTTCTCGTGTAGCTGACTGCTTCAAGTGTTCGGTGCGCGAACGCCATGCCCATCTAAAAAGCCGCGCACGATGTCGCAATTCGCCTCCATGATGCATATGCCGATGGTAGCAGCGTCTTGACACCTTGGTACGATACGACAGACCGGAAAACCACATCTTGGCGTGATGCGTCCGATCGCACTTGTGAGAAACGCTCAGTCTGTCGTGTCTGTGACGAGTGCAATTCAACATGACTCCGGGCCGTGATCGCGAGCACATTTGGTCATGCACGGGTGGCATTTTTTGTTATGTGGCTGGCCATCTGCTTCTCGCATGGTCTTTCCTGTCCGATGACGACCTGTTCATAATACAACACGTACGACGTCAAACGAGAAGAGTGAACTACGTATTGCGTAGACATTGCGTCCGTGATCCGTGTTTATTGCCGCCTCATAGACGGTGGCACCGTGTCAAACGTGTCACGAGCGCAAAACGGCATCCTGCTCAGGCGTTACACATATGAGTCGAGCGCCACTGGAGCCATGATCCATCACCAGCGTTGAACCAACAGCGCCGCTTCCTCACGCTGCTCTTCGGCGCAAACCGTCTTTCTGCTGCTGCTGCGGTCTGAACCACGCGCGGCATGAGACGCTCCCAATTTTTACACTTTCGTTCGAGAGCGCGCGCGTGTGTAACAGCGGCGCTTGCTAATCGCCCGTCTCGCAGTCGCGTATGCTGCGGTGAATGCTTATTCACGCGCGCCTGCAACGCAAGGCTGGAGGGGGGATTAAAGGCCAACGAGCGACCACAAACACGCGATGGTTGACGGTTTCATGTTCGTGTGCCTGAGAAGCGAAAAGCGTTACAGACCACGCGCAGAGACGAGCCGCAAATGGACAGCCTGACCACAAATGCGATGCCAGACATGACGCTGTATTCGAAAACCCGGTGAACAACGACGCTTATTCGAAAAAGGGGTGCAAGCGCAAGGTGCCAAAGTTTCGGACGAAGCCACATCGTATTTTGGAATCCAGAACGCGGGTTACTTACACCTGGTTTCGCAGATCGTGCGTCTACCACACAGCCAGCATGCGCCAAACACACAACAGGCACTCGGTCGAGTTGACGGCGGCCCGCTGGCTCAATACAGTTGCACCGAGCGCTGCGCGATCGGACGGTACCAAAAGGCGGCGGCCTTTGTGTGTCTTGACTTGCGCGTGAGTCACACGAGGGTGGACTGCACTCGGGGATCCTTTTGGGTGGGGCGTTTGCGAGACAGACGGATGGATGGTCGCAGATCTTGTGCATCCAGTCAGCAAGTGATGTGAGTCACGCAGAGAGTGACCAGTCGACTCGACACATCTGTACGTCTCCAGGCGACAAGCAATCCATCATCCGCACGGGAGCCGCGTGCCCGATGGGGTGGGTCCGTCCAGACCCTCACAACCCAATCTCCCAAGTGAGATACACGTCGAATCTTGACCCCATCGCGCAGACCCGCAGCAGCTCCTCCAGCTACGGCTCTCCCAAGACACACTTCGACACCTTCCTCCATTGCAGCCATTCACAGGGCACACGCAATACGCACCAGCATTCCAGCAAACACCAACTTAATCTGCAGAAACACCTGCAGCTGCTCGCTTCACCCGACACCATGATGCGCATCTCGGATCTGCTCAACAACAGCACTGTCGGCGACAACAGCGACGAAGAACAAGTAGTCGCGCAGATCGTCGGCACGCCTTACGATAGCAGCTTCAAATTGCGGCGTGCGATATCGGCCCATGCCTACGAGCCGAGCCACGAAGGCGACGACGGCTTCTCCTCTGGTGCCGAAGACACAGGGCGGCTCAGTGAGACGACGCACTATGCGTCAACACTGCTCGATGCGCTATCCTTGCAGTAAGTGAACCTTCTCAGTGGTTATATTCCGCATGAACATGCTGTACACCATGTGCATGGAAGCTGACTGTTCCTCTTGTGCTCTGTGATAACTAGATCCATGGCAAAGCTCAACTCGAAGAGGTCGCCGACTGCACTCAGCTCGTCGTCAAGCAGCACGAAATCTCCACAGACCCACTATTTATCGATCGAGAACCTCACCAACCCAGACGACGAGGAAGGCGAGATGAAACGCGAGCACGCAGTTGGAGAGGAAGGCGCAAGTAACACACAGCAAGCACAATCCAAGAAGCGGAGCACGCGCTCGCTGTTTCCGGAGGCAACAGACTCTGACCGACGCGCCAAACAGCGCATGATCGTCAAGCGCTGCTACTACAAGAAGATTGTAAGTGTTGATCCACTTATCTTTGATTTACGGTTCTTTCCAGCGCTAACCTATGTGCATGCGTGGCCTGCAGAACACGATCAAGTCGCTGCGGGATGAAGTGCAGAACTTAGAGCAGCAGTTCCATGCCGCGATCCAAGCTCGGCAAGAAAGCAGCAGCAAGGACAAGGACGAGGAAGACGGAGATGCAAATCAACTCAGCGACCTGTACATCCAGAGTCTGACGGTGAAGGAATCGCTGCGGAAGGAGAACCAGCGGCTGCGGCGTTTAGCCGACGAGTACTACATGAAGAACCAGGGCCGACTCCGTATCCTCCTCGACTCGAACAAAAAGGTACGCGCAACCGTGTCACATTCCCGCACCCTCGGAGCTTTCCTCTAACATTGATGCGTGGTTGCAGGGCATCACCTTGTTCACACCGGCGCTAGAGAACTAGCCGACGAGGGAAAAAATCCATTTTCATATTCGCTAGTGTACGGAGGTTGCGCCACGAAGAAAGGCGCGACAGGAGGCTCTGGACATGCTACAAGCGCGGAGCTCTCGCTGCGCCCAAGGGAGCAGCAGAGCTCTGTTGGATTTTTTGGTCCCGATCTTTGTGGTCCGGAATCACTCTTCGCTCGAGCCATGTGGCATGTCATGTGGCTACGCCTTCTCGCACTCGCGTGTTCTAACATATATATTATAGAAGGTTTTTCAAATAGAGATGTTATAGTCCAAGTAGAAAATTTGGCGCTGCGTATAAATAAATAGAGGTAACACATGGCCATCCAGCTGGGTTTCACGATCTTTGCTGTTCGTAACCAGCTGGCTTCATGGAAGTTTCGGTGCTGGGATTCGAACTTATTCTGTGGATGCGAACACGGCGGTGTGGACTCGTCCGCATTGCGCAAGTCCCTCGCGGCGAATGCGATGGCCGCTCGCTCGTTGGCCGTCCATACTGCCAGTCCGCCTCGTATAAGCAAGCACGCGGGCAGACAAATCGCAATTGGGATCGACGATGGCGTGCATGCGTGCCTAGTCCGAACGATATGGAGCCGCATGGCGATTTGCGCACCTGAGTTGGCCTGAGAAAAAAAAAAGAGCGACGAGATCCATCCTCCCCGAAACTACACGGTGCACTCCATGTGTGCACACTCATCTTTCGGTTCGACCGATCGCACGGGCTCGCAGACCGCAGCGCAAATAGTAATCAAATTGGTAGACGAATCAAAGGAGCAGAAGGCCAAGGAAATAGTAGCAATGATGCGTGCTTCAGAAGCAAAGAACGACATAAAGGCGACGAGGTTTGGCTGTTGCGAACAGCAGCATCTGAGCCTACAGGCGATCGGCTCAAGCTCGTTCGTCCACGTGCTCAGAGCCTTGGCGTACGCCAAGACTGAAAGTTCCGCGCTCAGGAAAGCAGCGAGCTGGCTGCTTTCTGTTAAACTTCTTTGCAAGCAAGGTCACCAAGTTTGTGGAGAACAGATTTGATAGGTCCGGCGTACCACACGACGATACCGTTCACACCCTCACAGCAGTCTAGCAATAGTTTATCGATGAATTACTTTATAAAGTAAATTTGATACTATGTAATTCAGTTGTATTTATTAATTTATCGTATTATTTATTCACAAAGGGTGCTTAACAGAAGAAATAGCCGTTTGGGCGTAAACACCACGACAACCCTACTCGGAGAGGCTGATCGATTGAATTCTCGGGCAGCAGTGCGCCTCAGCCCCCGACTGCGCTATTTGCTACGAGGCCATGACGACGCCCCCGCCGCCAACAGCCGCGACGTCATCACTGCCGCCGTCCTTCCCCTCGAAGGCTGCGTGCGCCGCGACCGCCGAAGACCAGAAGCGAGCGCGGCAGCGGCAGCACGCCAAGCGCAGCTACTACAAGCGCATGGTACGACGCTCACGACTGTTGTCATGCATGGTGCTGCGTGCGTGCGTGAGCTAATGTCCGTAGTAACTGCGTTGCTTTCTGAGTAGAAAGCGATGGGGGCGCTGAGAGTCGAGCGCGAGCTGCTGGAGCAAAAGTACAAGCAGGCGCTTGGAAAGCACCTGACACGAGGCGCTGGGGCTGCCAACGACCCTTGTCGGGATGCATATTATGAGAAAAACTCCCCCAAGACTGTTTCGATACCCTCGAGCGACGTAGTGGACCGGATTATGGCGGTCACCCGTGTACGCGACTCGCTGCGCCAGGAGAACAGCGAGCTCAACCGAGCTGTCACCCGATACTTCACGTTCCAGCGGCGCTTGCAGCAGAGTATCCAAGACATGGAAGTAGGGCACGAGCGCGGGTGCGTTTCTTCGTGGCACTCCGTTGACTTCTCACGCGCTTTTGTTGTGTGTGGTTTTTTTGCTGCCCCCTATTGTGCCCAGAGCAGAGCGAATTCGATCACGATGCCATGTTACGTGCTGCTTCATCCTCACGTGGCTACGACGCCGAATCGATGGCAATGCTCACGCATCACATTGGCCGCACCACACTCTCAAGACCTATGACGTCGGTCGAATGCGCCGAGCTCAACTCAAACGCCTACAACGAGATGCTGGCGTTCCTCAGTCGCGGGGGCGGCCAAGGTACCGCAGGTACAAACGTGCACGGGTGGCAGGAGTACCGAAACACTGTCAGCGGTCGGTTCCGGTTCTCGTCGCAGAAGCTATTTCACATGCAAAGCGCGCTCGATCTCTCGCGCAAATCGTGGACACTCCTGTCGTCGCCGCACACGTTCATGGGGCTGTATTCGTCCAATATCCCGATGCACGTCGACTTGGCACAGCAGGTCGACGATGACAACGTGGTGTTCTATCGCACGCTGCAGACTCCTGACAGTACAAAAGTGGCCAAGTCGTTGTTCCTCGTGTCCCGCGTCCATGCCGAACCAGGGTACATGATTTTCTTGCAGAGCATTGACCATGCGCAATATCTTCCCGTTATAGCGTCTTCAGTGTCAGCTCATGGCGGAACAGACGTGTCGTTGGTCGACGACGATTCGGTGTGGATGGAGTTGTTCACGTGGGTCATGTTCAGCGAGGTTGGGGCGGCGAACGAGCACTGTCAGATGGACCTCGGCGGATTTGCACCGAACGCGACACCGGAGATGGCCGACTTTTGGATGCTCGAAACGCTTTTGATCAGCTTGCGCTGGGAAGCCCAAGTCGTTGGTCCGGTGTTCAAAGTGAACCCATAGTACTGAAGTGTATGCTAACTGCTATAAAGATGAGGAATCATGATCGGAGTCTTTTACGAGTGTGGTAGGTCCCGAATGCAACAATACTTGCTGGCGTTCCCGGGTACTCTTCGTCTTACACTGTATTGCACTCAAACTTTTGATGAAAACGGAGTGTAAGGATCTATCTTTCCTAGGCTTCGCTGCATCGGCACGCTCTTCGTGACGGGAGCCTTCCACATTGTCTATTATTCCCTGTCTCAGTTATTAACAACCAATCTCTGAGTAAACCGGTACGCACACGGTAGGTCGGCTCGAAATTGAAAAATCCGGAAATTTGAGAAACGTTTCAAAATTTTTTTTGGTTAATCGTTTCAGTTTTGGGACGTATTATTTGCAATTTGTTT
>JAADVP010000150.1:0-34180 GCA_023335675.1 Globisporangium solare | reverse complement strand
TCATAGTGCTGCTGCTGGTTGCCATACTGCTGCTGCTGACTGCCGTATTGCTGCTGCTGCTGGTTGCCGCCCGCATAGTACTGCTGGTTCCCGTAGGAATGGCGGTTGGCAGCGTACGGGGCCGACGTCGACGGGTACCGCGCCGCGTGCTCCTTTTCTTCCTCGTCGATCACGGCGCGCTTGTGCCGCACCACGAGCGTGAGCACGAGCACCGCGACGGTCGCGATGCACACGATGATACCCCCGACCATGAGCGCGTTGCTCCACTTCTCGATCAGCTCGAAGAACACCGGGCGGCATTGGCCGTACGGTGCGTTGTTCTCGACCGCAGTGCCCTGCGTGCTCACGTTCCCGCCCGAGAGCAGGAACTGGCCGCACCACGCCTGATTCTGGGCATTCCGCGGACACTTGTCCTCGGCCCAGTCGAGCACGGGCGAGTACTGGTCGTACTTCTTCACGAGCTCGCACACCTTGCACACGACCTCAACCTGCGTCACGTTCAGCACGCCGCAGAGGCTCGAGAAGTTGGAGACCGAGTTGTCAAAGTACCCGGGCAGCGGCTGGCCGAACACCGTGAGCACGTCGTTGATGCCCGCGTCCTCGCAGTAGTACGGCACCTGCGCCGCGCAGTAGAGCTGGTTGAAGTTCTCGCCGATGGACGTCTCGGACTTGACGGCCGGAAAGTCCTTGGCGCCCCACTCCTCGGCCTTGGACTTCGCCGAGTGCGCGCCGATGACTATGACCACGAAGAAGCCCGCGGTGAGGACCAGCACGCCGGCGTAGATCGTGAGCAGCATCTTCTGGCGCAGCAGCGCGCCGAAGCAGCCGAGCAGCGCGAGCGAGATCACGACAACACCCAGGATCAGCGTGCACAGGAACGTCGTCGTGCCCACCCATGCGTAGTCGCCCTCGAAGGCGTCGAGCCACCCGGACGTCTTGACGCGCTGGCTGAAGTACACGAGCAGCGAGCCGGCCACCATGAACGCCATGTTGATCAGCAGCAGCACGATCTTGGCCACGTTCACGAGCACCACGTTGCCGCCGCCGTCCTCCCCCATGGCGTGCGGATAGATAGATAGATAGATAGATAGATAGATCGAGTGTGGTTTCCCCCCGCGTAGCTCTTCGCTTCGATTGTGGGCTGCCCTCGGCTCGATGCGCGTATATAGTCAGTCCGGATGGACTGTGGAGCTCAAAATCCGCTCGTGAGAGTGTTTCTTGAATTCCAAGTTTCGATGAAATCGATGCTGCAGGATTAGATTATCCGCTTTTGAATGGCTCAGTTATACCTTCATATTCTAGTTTTGTGTTGGAAGATGCAAAATGGTGGGTTCCGTACAGAACGTTGAGCAGCTGTTCATTTCTTTCTGTGGTTGTTACAGTACTGACTGACTGCCCACAAAAGCTCAGCATTTGGCGGCGTGGTAACGGAAGCCCTATCCGCATCCGGATAACTGCAAAAGGTGGACCAACAGCCAGAAACCTACATCAGCATAGCCTGCCGTCACCATGTATCCTGGTAGGCTATCCGAGCATATAGCCTTTTGTGATCCTGCTGCCTGGGGGCGCATGTCAGAATGCATTTGGATCGCGTTGATACTTATAAGCAGCATTCGTTTCTCTCTCTCTCGTTTCTCCACACGGCACAATATATAGTTTACCAAAACGGGCACCACCCATAGTACAGCTGGCACAGGTTCTCGTGCGACGTCGCCTGCATGATGAGGCGATCGACCTGCGCGTCGACCGAGAGCACCTTGCTGCCGTCGTCGAAGTCGCGGCCCACGAGCTTCTTCTTCACGCGGTCGATGACCGACAGCGCCTTCTCGTTCAGCTGCGGGAGCTCGGTCGTGATCACCGACTGCCCGATATTCTTCGACTCGTAGTCCAGCTGCGCCTCCTTGATCGAGTTGCGCGACAGACTCGCGGTGTCGAGCGGGTCCATGTTGAAGCCAAACATAGACTCGGACGAATGGCGTCGCCGCGTGGGCGTCGCCGACACTGACGACGCGCTCTTGACGCTGCCAACGATCAGCTTCTCGTCCTCCGGCGCCCCATTCGCGCCAGACTCGCTTTCCGAGCGCGGGTTCGCCTCGTTCGCCTCGCCCGCATCTGCGCGTCCGGTGTCCTCTTCTGGCTGTGCATGCGATGGCACAGCGTCTTTCTTCAAAAGTCTCCAGTTGATCAGCGGATCATACACAAACGCCTCAAGCACGGCCATGAGACTGTCGCGGTTATCGCGCAGCACGCGCATCGACGCCTCGCATGTGTATCGGAAGTTGCCTTCAATGCCGCTCACTTCCATCGCCTGCGTGAGCATGCGCGTCAACCGGAATGGAATCTTCTCTGGGTACTTGTCACGCTCCATCGCAACCTCGAAACAGTCGCCGAAATCGATGTGCACGAGCTTTCCAGACACGCGATCCAGCATTAAGTTGCTCGGGTGTCGATCACCGAGACCGAGAATGTACCCGGCCATCGACATGACTGCGAGCGAGCGGGTAAAGTTGCGTCGGCGGTCCAGCCACACCTCCGAGTCTTGGCTCTTCAACCACAGCACGCGATACAGATCCTGGCCCGTCGTCTCGCCGAGCGCATACTTGAACGCCTCCACCTTCTGCATGAGAGGGAGCTTGTCGTAATCTGGCGCCATCTGCACCATCAGACGATGCTCGACGTTGAGCTGAATCTTGCGCGCTTCTCGGTAGTCGCGAATCAATTGGTGCAGCGTATCACAGAACGGGACCCACCCGATCAAACCGCTCGTGTGGGACAACGGCAGCACCGAGTACCGCTCGATCGCCAAGTTTCGCTTGCTCGTGTCGCTGTCGTTTGCCAGAAGCGTGTTGATTACGCCAAAGAGCTGCATCACACGCTCGTCCTGACGAAGATCTTCGTGGCCCTTGAGCAGGAACGGGTACGCCTTGCCGTCGCTCCCGTTGATCGTCACCTTTCGAGGGCGCTGCTTCGAAGTCAGCACTGTCACCTTGTTGTCAAACGACTGGATGCGCACAATCGGCGCTCCTGCCTTGTAGGTACCTGGAACCGCCAAGCTCAGGTTGTGGACAGACAGCAACTTCGGTCCCACATTCGCGAGCTCGAGCGTCGACAAGTTTGCGAGCTGCTTACGGATCCGAGAGAACACGCTGTAGTAGATATCCCACGCCTGGTTCAAATCGTCGATCGATCGGGTCTTTTCGAACACATTTGTCCACTCCTTGGCGTGCTTCAAGTCGCGTGCAAACGCCTGGTAGAACGCCACTTCCCGCAGCGTTGGCGCTTCCTCGGTCCCAATCTTGTCCATCAGCTCATGCAATGGCGTGAGCTCCGCAATCATTGCGGCCGTGTCGCGGTTGTTAAAGTAATGCTTGGACGCTTCTTCCAGCGCGCCATGCCACAGCTCGTTCCACAAGATCGCCACACGAATGAGCTCGCGCGACACCATATCTGCTTCGTACACGAGCTTCGACGAGTGGCGGCGTACAGCAGCGAGAATACCTTCTGCTGCCAGTTTCCGTTTCGGGTTCAACGCCTTCGATGCGACCGTGATGGGGTAAATGAGAGCCTGTGGATGCGCCAAACCGATTCGCGAGAGCAGTTCGTGAAGCAGCTCGTTCATTTTTGGGTTTGGCGAGTCGATACGAGCGATAAGCTGAGGAATCACGTCCAGCCACGTGTCGATCGAAACGTCTTGGAAGCCTTCGCTCATTGCCGCATGGACGTCATTGCGTTGCCCATGGGCAAACCAAAGCGTCAGCAACCGCAGCACATCCTTCGTCACATCATACCGCGTATGGCCAAAGGAAATTGACCGGAAGAAGCCCTGAATCGAGGGTGCCGCATACCGTTTCACTTGGTTCGGGTCGTTTTGATCCTTCACGGTTGCCTCCAAGGCTCGGAAGTTCATCAGCGCCCACTCGTGCCACGCGCGATGATTCGTCGGGTCGAGTTGCGTCGCGGTTTCCAGGCAGCCGAGCACCTGATCGAAAACTCCATCCGCCTGCTTCCGCGGTTCGAGGAGAGACATCTGCCATTCGCCCAGTTGAATGTACACCTGCACGCGCAGCTTGACCATCTCTTCGTTCTTCACATCGCCATGTTGCTCCAGCGCTTCAATGAAATGCGTGATCTGCTTCAGCGCAATGTCTTCCTTGTTCTCGGCCCACAGGTGACGCAAGTAGCTGAACGCGACGCGAGCGTCTGGAGTGGAGCCGTCCGCTAAGGAGCCAATTCCATTTGCAAAGCCGTGACCAGAGACGGCGCCATTGCCGAAATTGATCGGCAGAGGATGGTTCGGATCCTTCTGCACGCTACGGATGAATGGCTGCGCCCCGACACGCCACAATGCGCCAGCAGCCAAATTGATGTGGCCAGACTTGCGGCACAGGCGCGAAAACTTGAGCCAAATGTCCACATCCTCGCGAGGGTCAAACACAAGCGAGCGCACGAGCATGAGACTCTGCCACACCTGGATGTTTCGCTCAACCCCAAGCACGCGCCGTGTCCAAATCGTTTGCAGTTTCGCCAGTGCAGCTTGCTTCTCATGGCCGTACGACGTCGACGACGAAGACGAGACGAAGTTCAAGCTGCTGATGCTCTGCTTTCTCCGCGACGTCGTTGACGACGAAGGCACCGAGAGCAACGTGAGTTCGCCATGGTTCTTGTAGGCAAACGTTTTCAGGTACGCCACGATCTCTTCCAGCTCGGTCAGCATCTGAAGGTTGACAATCGAAGGCAGATAGGCTCGCGAGTAACTCTCACTGACCAGCGATCGCAGCGTCGGATCCATCACTTTGCGGCATTGGTAGATCGAACTCAGCGCCTCCTCGAGCTCCATTCGTCGAATCGCGACCACCGCCTGGAACAAGTGGCTCTCGGTCTCCTCCATGTCCGAGTTGATGTACTTTGGAATGGCATCCCAGTTTTGAAGCGAGAACGCAACACGAGCACCGTTGCTGCACAATTCTTTTTTCAATGCTGGTGGCACATCGAGCAACTTGCCACCGCCCTGCTCGCTGTTTGGGTCACGGTCTTCGCCATAAATCTTGGACCACGTCTCTTGAACGTGGTCATTGAGCTTGCGCCATTCGCCAATCGCATACAGGCACCGCATTTTCCCAAAAATGGCTTCGACGTTGTCGGGCTTCTCCTTGAGCACACGGTCATGGGTTGCTAGGGCATCGTCCCACCGCAGCAGTTTCTCATGCCACGACGCCTTCACTTCAATGCCCGGCAAGAGATCCATCGCGTGCTTCAAAATACCGCGCGCGGCTTCAGGTTGATTGAGCTTGGAATTGATACTGATCAGCGCCTGGATGCCATCCGCGCTCGGGTTTGTGTTAAACTCCAGCTCCTTGTAATGCAGCGCCTTGGCAAACGAGTGGCATTTCTCAGCGAGCGAGCCAAGCAAACGAATGTCAATGGGCAGCGGCTGGTCGTCGTGCTCCATGAATTCGGCGAGGTTGAGCAGCGTCTGCAGGATCTCAGATGGAAGATGAGACGATTGGAATGCCGTCTCTAGAGCACGAATCAAGTTATCTTGCGTCGGAGAGCTCAGGTGAGGCCACATGCTCACAAAGGACGCGTTGAACAGCTCCTGCGCAAGCGGCTGGTAGACCGATGCAAGCTCTTTACACGCGCGCAGCACAGGTGATGGCGATTCACGAAGCAACTCGACAGAGAATGCTCGCATCCATTCCGTCCAATCCTCTTTCGTGCCGCGTTGCGAAGCCTCCCACGCTTTCATCAGGTTCTTCTGGTCGCACGGGAGACTCTTTGTTTCTTCCTGAGCAGCGGCATTCGCGTCTTTTTGATCCGCTGACGGATCAATGCGTGCCTTCAACGGGTCCGTTGCCCACGACGCAACAGGAAGAGGCTGGTGCTTCAGGATCTTCGACACCAGCAGGTCGTATCGGTCAAAGATATCGTTGTTCCTCGACGTCTGACGCCCCAGCACCTGGCTGATGACTGGCACAAAGATCGCGTAGTCATCTCCCATGGTGTACACCATACAGCACAGACAATCCATGGCGAGGTACACGAGCTCGTGCTGGAACGAGATGACGCGAGCGAGCATGTGGATGATTTTCGAGGCGTAGACGCTCACGTTGAGCTTCTTCACGAGCGAGCCAAGCGACCCGAGACCTTGCTTGCGCGCATTCAGGTCTGCGTCCACACTCTGAATCAGCGCGACCAATGCTGGAATGATGAGGTGCAGGTATCCGTCTAGCAAGCGACCGAGCGACACAGAGGTCTTGAGCACGAGCAGCGTTCTCGGGCGACTTGGGTTATCGCGCTCCGTTCGAATGACGCGAAGCAATTGCGGAATCAAGTCGGGCAAGTACACTCGGAAGCTCTCGCCGAGCGAGTTGGCGAGCTTCTTGACCAAGTTGAGCACTTCCTCCAGGTGGTCATCCCAGTAGCTGTGAACGATCGACAGCATGGCCACGTGGTCCAAGTGGGGCTGAATCTGCTCTTCGACGATTTGCACCAAGTCGCAGAGCTGCTCAAACAGGAACTTGCGCAACGACCGGTTCACTTTCTCCATCGTGTACAGGAACGCCGGGATGATCTTGTCCAAGTGCGCCGCGATGCGCTTTCGCTGGCTCTTGCAGATGTACATGATCGCCACAAAGGTTCCCTGGTAGTGCACCGAGTTGCGCGGCTCCAGCAGAATACGGATTAGCGCATTCACTGCGACTGTCGGGAAGTACTGCGCCGAGTCACCTTCGATCATCGAAGGTAAGATGTCATCTGGTGGGGCCTCCAGGTGAACGTTCGACAGCGTCCCACTCGCCTGTTTGTCCTTCTGCGCTTCTTTTCTTGGCTCCGAGAGCAGCAGCGGGACGTCAATCTTCGAATCTTCGTCACCAATCCAAGTAGGGAAATGGCTGACTCCATTTGCGCCAGTGGCAGCGACGCCACCAAAGTTGACGGTCCCCGCGACATTGCCATTGGCCATCGACGCATCCGCCACGTTCGTACCGACTGCGGTCGCGTTCATAGTTGTGCCAGCGGCAGCACCAAGAGTCCCGTTGCGGAACTCTTTCGTCGGTGCCTTCGTGAGCTTTCCTTGCTTCTGCAAATGGAAGAGACGGAGGTTGTACGGGTCGAGCGCACCAATGATGCCGAGCGTACGTCCGGCTTCGATTCGCAAGGACTCGTTCGCGTCACCGGATTTCTGAAGCGCTTCACAAAGGAGGTCGAGCAGTTCAGGGTACTCGTGGTATGGAAGCACGACGTACCCTGTGGACGACACGAGTTGCCCCAACGTCTTGATGGCCACCTGGAGAATCTGTGGGTTGCTCGAATCGCGCATCTCATCGATGACTTCTGGGAGCAATTGGCTCAAGAACGGGGTCAACTCCTGGGCTCCGACCTCTGCAAGATCGCCCAGAGTCGCCAGGATCGCCTTGCTCACCGTCACTGTGCTTCGACTGTGGCTTCTTCTCGCAGAGTCTTCTCGCAGATTCTTCATCAACGCTTTGAGGATCGGAAGCACATACGGCTTCGCAAGTTGCGCAGCTGAGCGCAGCAAGCACCCGATGAGCAGTGCACCTTCTTCTTTGCCGCGCGTATCCCCGCTGAACTCGAGTTCAGCGAGTAGCTGCACCAACGTCTGCCGGAGCGATGGGAGCACAGCCGACGGGTTGTGATGCGTCAGTCGACCGAGCATACTCATCGCCTTTTGCCGGATCTCAAACACCTCGTCGTTCAACGCGATGAACAAACAGCGCAGGTTGTCGTTCTCCGCGAGCAGTGGGTCGAATCGTGTGTCCAGAGACGCCAGCACCTGCAGACGAATGCTTGCTTCGGTATCGGCGATACCGACTGTCAGCAGACGCTCGAGGACGGCCGTGACGGGACTCGAGAAGTCGTCCGATGTCAACGCAGCACCGCGCTCTTCGCCTGGCGGCAGCAACAGCTTGCAGCACGTCGTCGCGGCACTTTTACGGATCGCAGCGACCTCATGGTCCAGGAACTTCACGACTGTCTCGTGCACAAACTGCATGATGGGGATGTGGCGGTTTCCCTGGAAGTCAAACGTCGCGAGCGTCTCGAGCGCCAGTGCCTGCATCGCGATCGCCGAGTTCACATCCATGACGGTCGACGACATGCCCTCGGACGAGCCAGCGCTCATCATGTTCATGTTTGCCTTGGTCTGGTTGATCGCCGAGGAGAAAATGGACAAGAGGTTGCCAGACGTCACCGACATGGACGAGGTCTTTGGCCGGCCGCGGCTCGACGTCGTGGCCGCAGACCCACTCCCATCGCCCAGGCGGCTCACGCTCAGGATGGAACTCAGACGCTCAAAGAGTTTCTGCTGGATGATCTGGCGATGCGCTGGGATTTTCTTCACGATCGTCGCGAGGGTCTCGACAAGCGGCGAGTCGAGGTCGTTCTGGAACAGCGGAGTCACCATGGACTCGATGTCCACACGCACGAGACCTGGGCCGACGGCTTCTGCGAGCATCCGCAGACACGCGAGCGCTTCTCGGTGTGTGTCGAAATCCTTCTTCTTGACCTGGAGACCCACTTTGATGCCCGTCATGATCGACGACAGCGTCTGCTCGTCGCGCGCGAGCGACGGACCGATCGCGAGCGACAGCTTGCCGATCGACAGCAACGCATCGGACCGAATCGTCGTCGTCGCCGAGAACAGCACTTCGAGGAGGTGGCGCATGCACGGTCGATAGAATTTCTCCACAAACGCAGACGTGTTGAACTTGGCGAGTCGGGGAAACAAGTTGACGACTGCGGACCGCACCGTCGCGCTCTTGTGCTCGCGGTAATTGAACACGAGCTCACACACGCGGCCGTAGTGCGGGTGCATGAAGTCGCCCGTGTTGCGCAGCAGCTCGTTGATGATGAGCAGCGAGCCGTGCGTGGCGTCGGATGTGTTCTTGCGGAACGCGCTCTCGGCCTCGTCAAGCGCGCGCATGTACCACGAGCTCTTTCGGTTCGACTCGCGCTGCTGGATGAGCGAGAAGCACGTCTGCAGCGACTCGGACGCACTCACGCGCACGACGAGTCTCGTGTCCCAGAACGCGCTCCAGATAAAGTCGAAGTACCGGTCCATGTATCGGAACGACGTCGACGGTGCGTTCACCGAGAGCTCCTTCAAGATCATGACGGCAGCATGGCGGCGCACGTGGAACGTCTCGTTCTTGAGCCACTCGAGCGCAGGCCGCACGTGGTAGTCTTCCACAAACTCGATCAGACTCGTGCCGCCGGTGGACACGATGTGGCCGAGCGCCTTGGACGCGAGCCGCAGCGTCACGGCGTCGGCGCTCGGGATCTTCTCAAACACCTTGGTGAGCGAGTGCGCAAACTCGATGATCGTCTGGTCGTTGCGCTCGGCGATGAAGAGCTCCACGAGCTCGTCCATGGCCGCGATGCCGCCCATGCGGTCGTACATGTCGTTCGAGTTGCACAGGTCCATGAGCCGCGAGCTGATGTCCGTGACCCACTTCATGTAGAGCGCGTGCGACAGGTCGCGCGACTCGGACTCGATGAACTTGCGCAGGTCGCGCGCCGCGCGGTGGCGCATCGTGCTGCTCTGGCTGCGCAGCCCCGGGAGGAAGCGGCTCAGACTGTCGCCCGCCATGGCTCGCGTTCAAGCACACGCCGCGAGCGCAGACACACGCACTCTCTCTTTCTCTGCTCCGCGCCGTCCGCTCGTCTCGAAATGGCCGCGTTCGCTGCCTCTCGGACGGCACCTGCGCACTCGGCCTCTTCCGGGCTTTTACGTAAATGCGACCGACGTGGCTTTGGGGGGAATCCATTCCTGCTTCCCCGCTAATCGTTGCAATTAGACAGTGAAAAATGCGTAAATTACCAATAGTAGACATATGGCCGATTTGCAAATGGCGCAACCGGTTAGTACACATCATTGCTTTGTCGGCTGAAAGAGAAAAAAAAAACAAACAGCGACCGATTAACCGATTAGGATAACCTACGGTTGTTCTCAGATTTGGAGCAGCTTGCTCAGTTCCTATATTGCCTTGGTGATTGGAATCTGCTGTTTGAGCTCCGCTTGGTGCCGCAGGTGCTTATTCGGGCAGATGCCGCTCCAGTGCTCGGGGTTCCTGCAGTAGCGACACGGGTTCGGGCAGTTCCTGGCCTCGTGGTCGGGGCTCTTGCAGTTGAAGCAGCGGCCACGCGGCTTCTCCGTGAGCTCACCGGTCTCGAGTGCGTGAACCATTTTCGTCCACGCTTCGTGCTTGTTCTCTTTCTTGCGCTTCTTCCCGGCCTCCTTCTGGGTGCGCATCAGTCGCTGCCGCTCCTTCTCTTCCTCGTCCATGGGCGGTCTCTTCTTGCGCCCTGGGTCGACCTCAAACCGCTCGCTGATCTGGCAGTACAAGAGCTCGAAAAAGAACAGCAGATCCGACATCTTGGTGGTCTCCGAGCCTTCTTGAAGCGTGCCTTTTGCGCTCGCCATTGCGCCCACATACTCTTTAAGCACAAGCTGGATAGCTGTCAACAACAACAAATGTGAAGATTCCGCCAATGACACCTCTCTCGCGCGCGTGGGCAACATACCTTCGATCGTGGACACGCATCCCTTGCCAGCTTTGTGGTATCGCCAGAACTTGCTCTCTAGCGGCGGCTTTGCGAGCTTCACGCAGCGCAGATTCGCGAGCGCAGGGTCGTGCAAGATCGCAGGCGCCTTCTGCCACGGACAGTCGATGAACACGAGCGTTTTCACCTGCTGCAAGTCCTCGGACGTCAAGTCCGCGAGCGTCTCGGAGTCATACGTCGGGTACACGACAACGGTGTCCTCACGCGTGTACACAGGCAGCGCGTCGCCTTCTTTATCCGGCGGGTACTGGATGATGTCGACGCTCTGCGGCGCGAGCACCTTGGCGTGCGGCGCCGTGCTCTTCTTCTTCTTGTCCTGGAACCAGATGTGCACCTGCAGCGGCAGCGTGAGCGACGGCACCGCGACGTCCTCGGGCTTGCCGATCGAGATGCAGCACTCGGGGCAGTAGAATTTATAGCTGCGGTTGCACGACGGGCACGGCACGCGCGTCCAGCCTGCGAGTAGCTTCGCGTCGTTGGCGGCGCCGTGGCTCATTTTGGCGACTGTAGTGAATGGAAGACCAAGGTGCGCCTTGGTGCGACCTTCGCACGACCTCACGAACTGTTATCGAGGACAAGAACAACACAACAGCGCAATCACTCTGTGAAAGCCATCATGGCGGACGCGAAGACGCTCTACTGCATCCGCCATGGCGAGTCGACGTTCAACGAGTGGCGCAAGCGCAGCCTCTGGAACTTTTCGTGGATGTGGGTACGCCACCCGATGGTCATCGACGCGCCGCTCAGCGCCAAGGGCGAGCTGCAGGTGCCGCCTCTTGCATGCTGCTGCCTGATTTGCGGCCATGAGCACTGACCTTGTTCGGTTTCTGAGTATGCAGGCGCAAGAGCTACACAAGCTCATCAAGGAGAGGAAGCTCGATGAGCAGATCCAAGTGGTGCGTATATATATATATATATATATATATATATATATATATATATATATATATATATATATATATATATGCGCATGGGATGCGTTCGTGTGCTGATCGTTGCTGCTGCTGGCAGATCATCACGAGTCCGTTGACGCGAGCCATCCAGACGATGACGGGAGGCTTCCAAGATGCCAATATCCCGATCCTGTGTGAGTGTCAAGTGGATATGTAGCTTACTGCATGCGAGAGTGGCGCAGCAGCTAACGACTTACACTTTGCATGCGAATACGAATGACTGCAGTGGAGCCAGCATGCCGCGAAATGCTGGACACAGCGTGCGATATCGGACGTCCGCCGCAAGGTAACTAGCGATACTCTCTCCCTGAATGTTTCTCAGCACCCGATGCAACAAACAAAGTTAACACACGTATGTCATCATCGTCTCCGCAGAGCTTGCTGAGAGTTTCCAAGGACTAAACGTCGATTTCCAGGCGCTTGAGCCCTACTGGTGGCTCCCGCCTCAAAAGAGACCACCATCATCCAGCGGTTCCGCTGCAGAAACGCCCAAGTCTCACGAGGACGTGCTGCCATTGCGCGAGACGACTGCGGACGTGGACGCGCGGATCAAAGAGCTACTCGCAAAGCTCAATGAGTTACCGGAAACGCACATCGCGATCGTCGGCCACAGTTCGTTCTTCAAGCGCATGCTCGGTATGAGTCGCAAGTTGCGCAACTGCGAACTCTACGAAGCGCCGTTCGCTGACGTCGCACAGCGATTCGGCATCCACACAAAGTAAAGGACAAAGTGGCCACGCAAATACCAAATCTGTTTCTGAAAATGCACAAAACGTACGTGTTCTAAGATGCAAAAAACGCTTTCGTTGCTATGGAGAGAGCACGAAGTTGCAGCGCGTTTGTTACTGCTACTATTGCGCTTTCTGCTTCTTGCTGTGGGCTCGCATGTACATGACCGAGCCGATGACGCCACTTCCAAAGCCTGCGGCCATGATCGGGACCATGAGGTTCATGAAGATCGGCTCCCCGCCGTGATACTCGCGGCAATAGATCACGGCTTGCAATGGCGGCCCAAGGATCATGCCGAACCAGAAAAAGTAGTTGCCCACGCGCGTGCCCTTCATGCCGCGGCCATACATGATGATCACGAGCTGGAGCATCTGCAGCACGAAAAAATACATCTTGACGGTGCGGAACACGATCACAAACACACACTCGTGCAGCGCCGCCGACACAAAGAACGTGAGCATCGTGGCGGTGTGTCTCGAGAGCTTGTACGTCTCGAGGCCCTCGAGGTAGACATGGCGCAGCAGGAATTCGTGCACGGGCTTGTTCCATTTGCGCGCAAACTCGTCAAACGTCGTGCTGTTCCACCAATCGCCATAGAAGTCGCGGTCGGCCAGGTACGTGAGCTCGGCAAACCCGTTGCAGATGCATTCGAAAATGATGAACCAGATCATGAGGTAGCACCCGAGGAACGGCAGCAGCAGGTTGATCACGACCAACACCGGGTTCGCGAGCGCCGAGTCCTCCAAGCGAGGCATGACTTGATCAGTCACGATGATGTACAGCATGGACATTGCGAGCGCATTTGCGATGAACTTTTCCGCGACGTACCCCCAGCGGATCTTCTCCGTGCGTGGGTACTTTGGCTCGTACACGAGCGTCGGGTAGAACAGGTAGAGCGTGAAATCCCGGACATTGGCGGTTGGCACGGTCCCTTCGTTGCGCGCGAGCTCCAATTTGGTGCGGATGTACGAGTGCATCTTCATGAGCAGCACGAGACACTCGACGAACGCCGACACAGCGTGGATCGTGTTCCAATCACGGTAGATGATAAACACGCCCGTGAACACGAAGAGCACGCTCTGGAAGAAATGATGCGCAATGTTGATCATCAAGCGCCCGGAAAACCATTGCGTCCCCGCCATGTACACCGGGATGAGGGCCGTGTACGAGTACAGCGTCTGGCACGCAAATGTCGCGAGCACTTCCAGAAAGTGCCACGAGTAAAACACCGACAGCAGCAGCTTCGCGTCGTACAGGTCGCCGCGCGAGAGCAGGTTCGACAGCGACGTCGTCATCGTGTACAGCGCGCCGGCGATCATCGCGAGGTTGTACATGCCGCGGAACTCGGACATATGGATGCCCGAGCGCCGGTCCGCCGGGTCCATCGGCGACACGATGTTCGTGAACTTTTTCACGGAGCGCACATATCGCGGCCTCGGCGGCAACGGGCTCTCTGAGAGCTGCGTCTCGCTGTCGGTGGCTTCGGGCTTGTCGGAGCTGCGGCTGCGGTGGCGCTGCGCGTGCTTCGTCATTGAGAGAGAGAGTGTGTGTGTGCGGTTCTGGTGGCGGGCGGAGGAAGGAGTGCGAGTGGCGCACAGCCGCACTCGCTGCTTGTCGCGCGTGGGGAGGGAGGGGAGAACTGGGCCAAAGGGCGTCTTCTCTCGGTCTGACTGTCGTTTCCTTCCACAAAGCGACGCGGCGCTCTGGCATCATCATTTTTGAAGACCGAGAGGGCTGCAATTCATTTTTTGAATTGCAACAGGCAAGAACCATGTCCCACAGCGCAGTGTAGCCATATTGCTCCCTAGAAGCCAGATCAGAACCACGTGAGCCCGAACGTTGCAGATCGCTCTCTCTGTAGTCAGCAATCTGAATAAATTCATTTGTAAAGGTCATTGGCGTTGCAGAATAGGTTACAACAGCTTTTTAAACTATACCTTGAACAAACAGAATATGCATTTACTGAGGATATTCGATTCAATAAACTTCAAGATTGAGTACAAAGAGCGTGGATAATTTAATCGGACCAACACGCACGCACACGAGACAAGCGCGGGAGAGAGAAGACTCAAATAGCGAGTTATCTTCAACAACCACAAAGAGAAGCAAGGTGGCAACTGCTGCGACCCAATTCCACTTGGCCGCGCACAGGGCTACGACAATAATAGCATTGGGGAGGCGCCACAGGTTCCAGTGCATCAATGCGCTGAAGGGGCACCGCATTCCCGCACTTGCAGCCTCCACGAGCTACCTCCATACTATTACCAAGTACAATGCAGAAGCTCTGTCCCCTCGAGCTGGATGCGATGCACACGGAGCGCTCGAGCAAAGGTTCGTTGTTGCACGCAGCGTTAAATAAAGATGATTATGATACAAAGCGATTGCGACGCACGATCACGAGACGGGACTGATGATTATGCCTCGGGATTACGCAGAAGCGGACGCGTCGCCGACGAAAAAGTCCCCTGTGAAGTTCAAGTTGTGGACGCAATATGCGCAGAGTTGCATGGAGCAACTGCCCAAGCTCCGCAAGATGTGGCTCGAGCCGGATTACTCGGCGTTCAAAGTGCGCGCCAAGGGGTACAACCGCAGCAAGGAGAAGGAGGCGACGGAATCCCCACGTACGTGTCTCGTACGTCTGCCTATGCATTGCAATAGTGCTCACGTGTGCGGAGACCTCACGTTTTGCTCTCTCACAACACAGTGTTTGAGCTCGTCTGGTTCGAGATCTTCAGTGGGAAGTATGACGATCTGATGCACATCTCGCAGTCCAAGAAGAGTTTCGTCCAGAAGGCGCTCGCAAAGTACGGGAACGACGTGCCGCAGCTGTTCGTCATGAACATTTTCATCCCTGGGTCGCCGCTCGTCGCGTGCGTCCAGTACTTTGCGCTCAAGAAAGAGGCCGCGTCGAGTCTGCGCAGCCACCGAGAGGGCGAGGCTCTGTGGAAGCGGTTCCTCGAGGGCGACGACTCGTTCCGGGAAAGCCGCTTGAAACTCATCCCAGGGATCCCTGAAGGCCCGTGGGTGGTCAAGAAAAGCATCGGCGCCAAGCCCGTCATCATCTCGCACGGACTCGAGGTGACGTACTTCCAGACGCTCAACTACCTAGAAGCCGTCGTGGACGTGTCCTTCGACTGCATCACGAAGCACGTGACGAACCTCTGTCGATCGCACTCGACGGCGCTCAAAGTCGACGTGGGCTTTGTCGCCGAGGGCGTCGACGATGCGGAGCTCCCGGAAGTGCTCATTGGCTGCGTCGAGTACGACCGTCTCGACTTGACACTTGCGACCCCTATTATTTGATTGATGACTTGCCAACTTGATACTCAATACCGTAAATAACAATATCTTCCACTGCGACATCCCTATTTAACCTTGTGGACTTGCAAACCAACCCATCAATTGGAAGTGTACCGTAATTTTGGTACAGGTTCCCCTCCCAGCTTTTGATGCGCGCAACCTGCATTTTGCCAACATACAGCGAGGACCACCATGTAAGCAGCAGCGGCAGGCGGCGTGATGCGCCGTAAGATGCGCAGTCCCAGGCCCTTGTGTATATGTAACACCTGCACGTGCATATGTGAATGGTGCGCTGCCATCTTGTCGACAGGTCGGCGCGTCAAATGAAGCGATTGGGCAAGTTGGCCACGCCGCCGAAGGAGGAGGCCGTGGCCGAAGCGGAGAGCGACAGCGAGGACGACGAGGCGGAGGAGAAGCGCCCCGCGAACATGGGGTTCGCCTTCTTGGCCGACTCGGATTCCGACTCGGGTGAAAGCAGCAGCGATGACGATGAAGAAGATGAGAAAGAAGCTGAGGAGCAGGAGGATGAAGAGGAAGTGCCGACACCTGTGGCGCCAGCCGCGACTGCAACCAGCAAGTACGATAGCGGCTCCGTGCATTATTACCCTTCAGCCTTTATGGCGACTCTGTGTGCATGTTCTTGATGGAATGACTCAGGAAAGGAAAGAATAAGAACAACAAGAAGCGTGACGGTGCGGAAGACGACGTGGACGATATCCTGGACGCGCTGGCGGCCGAGGCGAGCAATGTGAGCGTCGAAGTGGTGACGTCCATGTGGAACCAGCACGAGAGCTCGCTTTTCTCTGTTCAACTCGGCTTCATCAATGCTGACAAGGAGATGAAGCGAATCTTTGGGGTACGATTGACAGCTTTTACCGCTCTCAAAGGATACGTAAATGCGCATTTTGCTGATGCTGCTCGACTGACTGATTGCTAGGTGAAAGATAGCTCGCGCGATGCGCGAGGCGGCCGCCAACGCGTCGATCCTAGGCATGTGTCACGTACTCTACTTGCTGTGGTTTCTATTGCAGATATCGCCTATTGACTTCTGTGGACTATGCTCGTGTGCTTTGTGATTTTTTTTTCCAGAAACGCGGCTCGAGTGATAACTAAGAAAGTGCAGATGGTGACTGCGCTTGATGAGTGGCCTCGGCCGCCCACGTTCGTCGGCGGTGGCATCCGCTGGACGCGCGCGAATAAACCGAAGGGTCCGTCGTGGAACAGCGCGTGCAACTACTATGAGATCACCTGGTCCATGGCGTACAAGAAGGTACGCAACATTGGCCACCCTCCGCTATGTGGGTGCTCACTTCTCACGTTGGAATTCGTTGTCATTTGCTTTCGAATGCTAGTCTCAAGAAGAGTTTGAGATTCTGCAACGCACGCACGACCCTAACATCATTGGCCATTTCCTGCATCGGTACCCTTTCCATGTCGATGCGCTTCTTCAAATGAGCGAAGTGTTTCAGCACCACGGGCAAATGGATCATGCCGCAGACTGCATCAAGCGCTGCATGTACGTGCTGGAATTGGCGTGGGCGGATCAATTCGACGTGACAAAGGGCAACAGTCGAATGGATATCAACGCCGAGCACAACGACGGGTTCTTCAAGGCACTTTTCCTGTTGACGAAGCAAGTTGGACGTCGAGGTTGCATGCGTAGTGCTTTCGAGACGGCAAAGCTTCTGTTGAGCATGGACCCTCAGGGTGACCCCATGAACGTACTGCTCGCGATCGACTATTACGCGTTGACGTCGCGCCAATGTCAGTTTTTGGTCGATCTGTGCGCGTCGAATTTGGAGGCTGCGGACCGCTTCCGATCATTGGAAGAGAGCTCGACAAAGAAGAATGTGATCAAGACCGGTGTCAAGACAGGAGGTGACGATGGAATGGTCTCCTCGTTGCCCAACTTGCAGTTTTCGCTTGCCCTCGCTCAGTGCGTACGCTGCGTTTCTTCATGTTGCCATCCTCCTGAATTCTGCAATACGCATTTATGATTGATGACGCTCGTTCGTTTTGTAGTTTCTTCGTGGGGAATGCTGACGAGGCAAAGGAGCTTCTCGCAAAGGGGCTGTTGAGGTTCCCGACCGTGTTGAAGCCGCTGCTGGAGAAGATTGCGGCAAGCACGTCTTCTTGTGAGTATTGCTTACTCTAGCAAGTGCTCAATTCAAAACTGACGCATGATGCTTCTCTGTTGCAATTTTATTAGCGACCTGGAAACCGATTCTTTCAAGCCGCGTGTTTGCGAACGCGAAGACCCTGAATGATGACGGTCTGATCGAACATCTTCTCGCGATCTACGTTTCGCGTAATCATACGCTGTGGAAGGTCAATGACGTGCAGAATTTCCTGCTGCGCGGCGCACAGCATGCACTTGCGTCCTCGACGCTGTTTACTGCGGTCCCGCAAGTGACCAACCTCCACCCATCGCTGCACAAGTACATGCGCGCGATTGTGAACGATTACTCAGATGAACTCACGACGCTGCCGCCGGATCACCCGATGGTGCAGCCTCCACAGTTCCCGAACGGCCAGCCCATGGATGCGGAAGCGCTTGCTGCACTCGCACAGGCGCAGGAGCAGTTCGAAGCCGGGAACCTGCCAGCGGACGCGAACCCGCTGCTGCTGTTCCTGCAGACGCTGCTCCCGTGGAACCACGTGCAGGGCGCCGGCCCCCCTGCTCCTCCTCAGGGCGAAGGAGACCACCAATAGAGGCGGGTGAGGTGAACCTATGCCGTGATGACGCTGGGGTAGTGAGAATGAGAAAAAGGTCAAACCACCTTCGTGCGACATTTTGATTAGAGCCCAGTGTACCCACTTTACTCTGTTTACTCGAGTAGATGAAGGTATCATCTCTCTCCCTCTTTGTCGCCAACATGCCTTTTACCTAAACGAGCCAAAAGTATCAAGTTGATCTAGTTTATTCTCCTCTCTCCTCTGAGTATCCATACACTCTGAAACCTAATAAATCAGCGCACCTACCGATCGACACAAAAGCCGCAATGACACACCAAGCCGCGATGTCGCCCCTCCCGCGGCTCCCTCCCCTCCCTCGTGCGCCAGGTTCAATCCTGCATTTTCGGTTCCGCATCCAAAGCCCCTTCCTCGATCCTCCGCGCAGCATGGGCAACAGCAGCAGCAACGCCGGCAGCGGCGCGCACAAGCGCACGACGGGCAAGCGCCACGCGGCGGCCAACGCGCCGGCCGTGCGCCCCCACAACAACCACCAGCAGGTGCCGCCGCCCGCCCCCGCGCAGCCCGCGGCCGCGCGCCAGAACCCGGCGACGCGCGAACGCAAGGCGTTCAAGGAGCTGGTAAGGGGCTTGCTGCCGTTTCGTTTGCTTTGTTTTGAGGATAGCGAGTGGGAGCGTTAATGGACGTGTATGTATGTGTGTGTGTGTGTGGACGTAGATCACGGGCGAGTTGCGCGATGTGAACGAGTTCTACGATATTGAGCAGAAGGAGCTCGGCCACGGTATGATTTATGCAAGGATTGAGTTGAGTCTTGTGACCTTGAGGGAACTGAATACGGTTATAAATGTGCAGGTCACTATGGCACGGTGCGCACGGGTATCCACAAGGCGAGCGGCAAGAAAATGGCCATTAAGACCATCCCGAAGGCGAAAGTCAGTCGCCCAGAGACCATGCGTCGTGAAATCAGTATCCTCCGGGTACGTTTACTTTAGATTTTCGTGACTTTACATTTAGTACCCAAGCCTTGAAGCGTCAGATTGGACTCATATCATTTGTGTGGATGCTGCAGAACTTGGACCACCCAAACATTATCAAGCTGTACGACGTGTTTGAAGGCAACCGCCACCTTCACTTGGTAACGGAATTGTGCACGGGCGGTGAACTTTTCGACCGTATCATCGCTCGCGGCCACTACAGTGAAGCTGATGCTGCCGTTTTGGTGCGCAAGATCTGTGATGCGGTGAAGCACTGCCACGATCGTGATATCTGCCATCGTGATCTGAAGCCAGAAAACTTTTTGTTTGAGACCCGTGCTGAAGATGCCGAGCTCAAGGTCATTGACTTTGGTCTCTCGCGTATGGACGACGGTCTTTCCGCTGGAGTCATGACGACCCGCGTGGGCACGCCGTACTACATTGCGCCTGAAGTGCTCGGACGTCACTACGACAAGTCTTGTGACCTGTGGAGTATTGGCGTGATCACGTACATCCTGCTTTGTGGATACCCGCCATTCTACGGTGACACAGACCCTGAGATTTTCGCGTCTGTCCGTGCTGGTCGCTACGACTTCGATTCTCCTGAATGGACGCATGTGAGTAACGAAGCCAAAGACTTGATCAGCCGTCTTTTGTTGTTGGACCCATCGAAGCGTTTGACAGCCGATGAAGCTCTTCGCCACCCATGGCTCTCTGGCTTCGCTCCAAGCACCGAGATTACTCTCAACTCGAACATCTTCACGAGCTTGAAGCGATTCACTGGTAACAACAAGCTCAAGAAGGCGGCGCTTGCAGTGATCGCTGACCAGATGACGGAGAGCGAAATCGTCGAGCTGAAGAACCAATTTATGGCGATTGACGCGGATGGCAATGGCGTCATCACCGTAGCGGAACTTGCCGATGCTCTTCGTGGCATGGGCCATGGTATGATCGAAGAAGAAGTGACGGAGTTGGTGAAGGGTATCGATATCGATGGCGATGGTCTTGTTGACTACCCTGAGTTCCTTGCTGCGACCATGAAGCGAAACTTATCCAACAAGGAAGAGTACCTGATCAACGCGTTCAACTACTTTGACACGAAGAAGCAAGGCGTAATCACGAAGGCCGATTTGGTGCAGTTCATGGGCAGCGAGGACCAAGCTCAAGAAGTGATTAACGAGGTCGATGTGAATGGCGACGGTATGATCAGCTTTGAAGAATTCGTTGCCATGATGGACCGCAAGGGTTTCGGTGAGGAATCGGAGTCGATGATGGGCAGCTCGGACGATCTGGGAGGCAGCTTCCTGCCCGCCCAATTCACAGCCACTGGCGCCAAGGCTGCATCCCACCGCCCGGTCAAGGAAACCGAGCTCTAAGCACACAACGAAAACGATGTATGCTGCACGAGAAACCAAACAAAATGGAAAGGATAAAAAAGAACCAATATGTCCATATACATGTCTTCATGATGTATATATGTGTGCGCGCCCTGAGTGTCCAAATCAATACATTATCAACAAAAAGCTGCCGACGCTCACTTATCCTTGTTTCTCCTGTTGATCTTGTCGTGGCGCTTTTCAGACGCGAGCTTCTCCGCGCGACTCATAGCGTCGCGTTCAGCGCGCTTGATATCCTGCGCCGCCATGGCCGACGACTGGCCGCGGCGATGAATGTTGAGCTCCTCCTCGAGCTCCTCCGAGCGCAGGTCCATGTAGTGCGCGAGCTTCTGCTGGAAATGCTGTCGCGCAGGGGGCTCGTAGTTTCCAAACACGAGTCGTCCTGGGCCGCGTTTCGTCACCAGCGATGGCTTCTTCGTTTGCGACTCCTTCGCAGGTCGCTGAGGAACAGCGTTTTTCTTCTTCAGCGCTTTCTTTGCCGGCGAAATGGTGCTAACAGGCGACGTGAACACGCTGTAGAGGTCGCGGCGCTTTCCAGCTTCTTCGTCCACGTTGGCGGCACGAGAAGACGAATCGCTCGCGAGGACCTTGCTGCTCGGCTCGAGTTGGTTCTTCGTCTGGACGTACCGCTGCAACTCTGGCAGCGACGTGTCCTCTTTGCTCTTCATCATCAGCAGCGTCTCGCGGTGCTGTGGCCCCTTGCGGTTGCTTTTCACGCGCCCGACGAGCAGCAGCTGCAATTGCGGCACGCGCGCCGATGTCGCGGACAGATCGCACGAAATCTGAACTTCGACCTCGTCCAGGATCTTGAACACGCAGCAACTGCCACTGCGGTCGTCTGCACAAGGCGCACTCACTTCCAGCCGCTCGACATCTGCGTCGTAGTGGATCTTTGCCTGCGGGATCATGCGGATGCAGTCGGCGTTCGCGAACGCGCCAGTGGGCGGGTGCGTATCCACGATGCGCACGCCACAGAGCAGCGGATCCATCTGCACCATGCCGTCTTTGTCGCGGATGTACACTGGCGCACGAATATCGTACTTTGGCACGTACACAATGAACCCATTCTGCTTCAGCGACGTGATCACGGCCTGCACTTTGACTGTGTGACTGCTAAAGTACAGAGCCAAGAAGAGCTCGTCGCAATCGCGAGCTGCGAGCTTTGCGTTGCGGTTCTTCTTGTTCAGCTTGCGCGTCAGCGGCACCAACTCTTGCGGCGGGAAGAGCAGCGCGTCATCCTCCTGCTGAGTGTGCTGCGATTGCTGCAAAGGCGGCTGTTCGACGCTCAACTTGCTGTCCACTGAGGAAATGAGGTCGTCTAGAAAGTCTTGATCATCGTCCTCGAGCACCGAGAACGTTATTGACGGAGGCAGCGCTTGGGGCGCTGCAGTCCGCGGCCCATGTCCATTGCTCTTGTGCAGCAGCTGAGGCTTCTGTCCATGCTCAAGCGATGCCAGTAACTGGCGATGCACGATGATATCCGCATAACGACGGATGGGCGACGTGAAGTGTGTGTAGAATTGCAGCCCGAGACCGTAGTGTGCGAAGCTCGTGGCGTCGCCATTCGAATCAGACCGCGCATCAGCCTCGCTCACGCAAATGTACTCGGCCTCAGACATGACGCGCACCGCCAGGGATTTCAGCAGCGACATGGTCTTTGAGTCGACATTGCCCGACTTCTCCGCTGCCATCAGCGATTGCTGGAGCGTGTAGTTGCTGGACGCGTCGATCACAATGTCTTTGGCTTGGGCGATCTTGATCAGCTGCGTGAAGCGGTCCCCTGACGGAGGCGGGTGACGACGCAACAGCGCGCTCGACGGGAACACATCCACGATGCGCTTGGCGACGTACGAGTTGGCGATGATCATCAATTCCGCGATCGTCGAGTGGATCTCGAGACTCTCCTTGACGATGATCTCGACACCTTCCTTGCCCAACTCGGTCACGTTCAGTGAGAAACGCACTTCTTCGTGCTTGGATAAATCCAGTCCGCCCTGGTCTCCTCGAGTCTGCGCGAGCTTGCGAGAAATGTCGGTCAGCACCGCCAGGTCTTCTCGCAGCTCCTTCTGTAGAGCCAACGGGATGCGTCCTCCCGCTACGCCACGCGGGAGTTCGTCTCCAAAAGAGTCCGGCGACCTCGACTGCGGACGCCGGTCGCTCGGCTTCCCACCATCGGCATTGATCCCCTGCAGCATGCGATGCGCTTGCTCATACGTCATGGACGAGCACGAGCGGATGACTGTGCGTCCAAACCACGTCTTGTCCTCGATCACGTTCAGCGTCTTCCCATCGAGCTCCCACATCACACTCATCGCGAGGCGGTCGACATTCTGGTGCAGCGAGCAGAGATCACCACTCAGCACAAACGGCAGCATATCCAGTCGCATCCCGACCAAGTACACCGTTGTCGCGCGACTTCGAGCTTCAAAGTCCAGTGGCGAGTCGTGCGGGACAAAGTACGAGACATCCGCGATGTGCACACCCAGCTCGATGTTGCCATTCGGTAAATAACGGATGGACATGGCGTCGTCGATATCTTGGCAGCCCGGTGGATCGATACTAAACACGCGATGCGTCGACCGCAGATCGCGACGCACAGCGGCTTCTTCATCAGGCACGCGCCAGTCGAGGAGCTCGCAGAACTGTGGCCGTTTCGCTGTCGAGCACTCGGCGATCTTGTTGCCTTCAATGTCGCACTCGGGAAGGCACGCGAGCGCAGCCTCACTAAACGGCGCCTCCTCGATCTCATTCTGAACCAACAGCGCACTCAGCTCCGTCGCGAGACTACCCGTCTCGCCGAGAACACCCATGTAATGGCCGCTCGGGTACATGGAATCCACAGCCCAGTGGTCGATCACCACCTTCAGGCGCTTGTCCACGAGTGTGTCCATGCGCTGCGATCGGATACGCACCTTTGGGATGCGGTTGTCCATCGGGATCGCCAGTCCGTAGTCGTCGTTCGGGTTCACGGTCGACGACAGAATGGTCGCAACGTGGTACTGTGGCGATCGCTGCAGCACACCGACAACGTAGCCCGTCGGGATCGTACGTATCGACGATGGCTCGAGTTCACTCTCGCCCTTCCCGTCGTCATCGTCTTTGCCTCGCGTCTTCTTGCCGGCCTGACTGTCGTTCTCATCTGGCGCGAAGTGCACGAGCACTCGATCACTTCGCGGCATGCGCCAGTGCTCCTTTGGCAGCAACTGGACGACGACCTGGTCCCCGTGCACGCCGCGGTTCATGTCCTCGCGGCCGTAGACAAACACTTTGTCCATCTGCAGCGCCGTTTTCGCGCCGTCGAGCACGACATACGACTCCATCGGGTTGTGCGAGCTCACTTCAAGCTTGCCCTTGAGCAATTTCCCCACGGCCACGAGCTCGTCCAGCTTGGACTTGGACAAGTGCGGCACAAACTCGGCGTTCGTGACCACGCTGCCGTTCTCGTCGACCGCTGTGCGCTGCTCGTTCCACCACACGATCGCCTCCGCCGTGTTGAACGCCAGCTCTTGAAGAAAGTCGCCGTTGCTCTTGAAGCGCTGGTCCAGAAAGGCCTCGCACGTGACCACCTCGCAGCCGACATCGGCCGCGACCTGCACGCTCAGCGACGAGTCGATGTCGCGTGTCATGAACACGAGTCGAGACGACGCGCTCACGTGCTGGCGCTGGTACCAGACCAGCGTCCTGAGCACCGCGCGGTCGTTGCGCACGGCCTGGGGCTCCATCTCGGGCGAGTCGTCGACGTCCAAGTCCACGTACACGCCGCCGCGCTCGGTCTCCGTGCACGTGTCCGCGTGGTGCTGGTCTGGAAAGTAGTACACGCATGTGTCGGCGACCATGCGGCGGTCTTCGCGGAAAAAGTTCTTGAGCCGCGTGGCGTCCCTCGACGGCGCGATGCGCAGCGCCTTCTGCAGCACCGTCTGCAGCACGAGCATGTGCTGGACGACGTCGCCGAAGAGCGCTTCTTCGAGCAGCTCCATGCACTGCAGCAAGCTGAACGCGTCGGGCACAAGGTACTCTGCGTTGTCTCGCTTCAAAAGCCGCTTGGGCTTGAACGCGTACGCGCGCGCCTCGCTGCGGATGCATGTGGCACACTTTTCAATGCCGCAGGGGATGTCGCGCCGAACGTACCGCTCCTGTGCGCGCAGCGCGCCGGGCTTGCGGCGGCGGCTCCTCTCCAGGAAGCTCAGCTCCGTGTGCACGTCGTCCCAGTGCGAGCGCAGCCCCGCGACGCCCATCTCCTGCGCCTCCAGGCGCCTCGCGTCGGCTTCCGCCAGGTTCCACGCGGCTGCCATTTTGCCTTCTTTTTTTTTAAGGCAACCCACGACGATAATGCGGAGAAAAGCAGACACGAGCCCTGTGAATGGTGTATGATTGGTTGAAATTTAGACGATGCACATGATTTTGATCAATAAAATATCAGAGCAGCTACCTTCCACGCACATGATTGGGTTAAACTCGGAGCATCCAAAGTAACTTTCGCGCCATTATTTCCACACGAGCGGCTCCCATGCCACACGCACTTTGTGCAGCACGCTCTCTGTGATTCCTTGCACCGACAGCAGGTCCGAGAGCTGCGAGCCATACACACACGCACACACATAAGCGCGCACACACACAACACACAGGGTCAATGGACATTTGCATACAGCAGCAGTGGGGACAATTTGAGGCGCACGATACCTGGCGGAAGGGCCGCGCGTCGATGATCTTGACGGCGCGCTTGTCGCCGATCAGCGGCAGCGTCAGCAGCTCGTCGTAGCTCCTGGTGTTCAACACCTCGATCAGATCCCTGTCCATGACGATCTGCATGTAGTCTGTGGTCGTCATTTGCTGGGACGGCACGCTCGCAGCCGCGTCGGGACACGCGGCCTCGAGGATGTTCATGCGGTCCACGAGCTTCGGGTTTTCAGTCGGAAGCACCTGATACGCGCGCCGGAAAACGCACAGGGCCGTGCGGAAGCGCTTCTTCTTCTCGAGGTCGATGGCGAGGCCGATCAGCATCTTCGCGACGACCACAGGCGCGTCGTCCTCTCTACAAACGACGGCGCGTAAACGATGACTGCGTGCGTCACTTTGGAGCACTTTCAAAGCGACTACTTACCTTGTCACTTGACTGTTCTCCTTGTCATCGACGGGACTCTCAGTCGCGATTGCTGGCGCGTTTTTGCTTTGTGGTGCAGCGGGCAATGGCGCATTGACCACGGGTTCCGGCGAGACGCAGAGCTTCTTCGCAGTCGCCGGCTGAGTAGATACGCCACTGGACAAGTCTGGCGAAGGCGAGGCACGGATACTAGTGCCATTATCCCCCTATGGGGGTGCAGCCACAGCCACTGCACGTCGAGGCGCGATGGCTTTGGCACTGGGCGTGCACTGTCCAGTTATCGATGTTGCAGGTGAGGCACATGAAGGCGTGACTCTGGCGTTGCTGGCACTGAGCCTCGATGGCGTTGACGAACTTGGAGTAGCGGGTTTTGCAGTCGAGTTGGTGCGCCGACTCAACGGCAGCAATGGAGTTGAAGCCGCTGCTTGTGTCGCAGCGCTGAGGCTGAGCCTTGACGACGCCAGAGACATTCGAACACGTGGAGCCGCACTTGTCTTCGTTGCACTGCTACTACCAGGCCGCGAGTCTACTGAATCGACAGTAGGTGGCGCTGTGGGTCTTAAGCTAGCATCGATTCCGGGTCTCGAAGACAGCGAAAAAGTCGGGATGGACGACGTCGGCGTCAGTTTGGGCTCGCCGATCGAGCTCGTCGCTTTCCTCTTGAGTCCGACTTTTTTGAGGGCAGCTCCCGTACTCGGTGGCGCTCTGCTTTCATTCCCATTGGCGGCACAAGCGCTCGCTTTCGCCTGCCGCCATGCCGCCAGTTTTTCCTCCATCGCGAGGCCTGACGCTGTGTTTTGTGTGCGCAAAATCGCTGCAGTAGGAGCTGTTGATACATTTCTCGACGCGCTCTGCGACGATGACAGAGATGTCTGGGAGGGAGCTCTTGTCGTGTCGGTGGCGGACACTTTTGCTGGCAACGTTTTTGTTGCATCAGGTGCTTTCAGTTCGCCGTCATCACGTGTCTGTTTCGACGACACGGATTGAGACGACGGAAGGCTCACACTCACAGTGCGCTCGGCCACCACAGCACCGCTCGTGACGCCCTGCGCCTTCAAAGCGTACGTTAGCGTCTGCAGCGTTTCTTGGTGCGCCACCATGGCAGGCGACAGATTGCAAACCAGAACGACACGAGTACTTCCGCCGAGACTGCCCTGCAGCACGCGTGTGAGTTTAGTGTCGCGCAACGGCATGCGCCTCGAGGTGTCGCTGCTTGAGGACGTCAGCGCTGTGATCACGGTCCCTAGCGTCGCGAGCGTGTGGTGGCTCTTGCTCCCTCTCTCAAATGGCTGCACCCCGCTGTTGCCCGCGCTTCGGTTGTGTTCGCAGCCTGCGAGATCGATCAGATGCAGCTGCGCAGAGCGGATCTCGCTACGCGCGTCGTCTCTAGTTTTCACACGCACCGCCAGGACACTGTGGCTGCGACTGGCTGTTGCACTCCACTCGGTCACGACGGTTTGCCGACGTGCGCAGCCCGATCCGTACAGTTGCTGAAACCCGCGCAGCGTTCGAACACGCCTCTTTTGCAGTCCAGGTATGGAAATTCTGCCGTCGACCTGCTGCCGGATCGGGAGATCCATTTTGCTCCACTGCGATGCGCTGTCGGCCTCCAGTAGATCGCGGATGCGGTCGTCGCAGACCTCTAGATACGACAAATCGACCTGGAACTTGTACTTTGCGGCATCCACAAGCGCCAGCAAGTGGCTCATACACCGTGGGATCATGCCTGGGTCCTGTTCCGTGCCCTGCATCGTGAATGTCTTGCCGGTGCCAGCTCCTCCGTACGCGAGCACCGTCGTGTCCACACCAGCGAGCGCGCAAGCTGTCACTTGCGCGACCTCTCCCTCATAGAAAACTTGCTGCGGGGTGGCTCCCTCGTAGCATGTCTCGCATGCAAACTCGATCGCGGGCTCGTTCGTTGCGGCGTCGGCTGTATGTCACGCGGCTGGATTGATGGCGCTCGTTGTCTGCTACACGCACGACGCGCATCGCGAGCGACTGGTGCTCCTCACGCGACAGCAGTGGGCGCACGCGCACCACCACGTGTACGCGCTTCCTTCGGGCAGTCTGCGCGCCGCTGCCGGAAGCGTTCGTCGCCATGGGTTTGATTTGCTTGCAATTGGCAAGATCTGCATTCCGTGTCTAAATTTGAATTTACAGTTAAGCTGACAATCCATGAACAGTCATGATACCGTGTTTCGAATTTAAAAAAGGTGATATATCCGTGATCGGATTTATAGTACCATAAAGCGATGCATGCCTCTCCAATAGCATACTGCCTAAAAAACTGGTTCAATATACCGGTACTTCCCAATCACAGTTGCAGTTGAAGTCGCGCACCCACTGCGGGTGCGGATTTCTTGGCTATCGCGACCATGGCCACGTTCTTGTGCGCACGCCGCAAGTCCGCGTCCGTGGGCGACGACGACAACAAAGAAGAAGAGGAAACGGTCGGCATAACGCGCTGCTATGTCCGCTGCGTCTGTATGCGCAAGGAGCGACTGAAGAACGTTTCCGCACTCTACAGAGCAGTGTGCATCCCTTTAGCGACACACGCACAGAAGTCAATGTGCACAAACGCGCACATGGAAGTCGCCGAGCAAGAAGCAGCATTTTCCGATGGCCTCAGTGCAGCAGAGGACGCGATGTGTGGACTCTGGCTGCAGAGTGTCGTTGATTGCGCCAGGTGCGCTTGCGAGTGTTGTCTCAGAATGCCCCAAGCAGTCTTCATAGAGCGCTCTGGCCTCTGCCACGCGGTTCTATGTGATGACATTGAAGTACACAGTCGAGTTGCCGGTAAGTGAAGCACAAGACGCAGCCTTTTCGGCACCGCTAACCAGATTGAGCAGTGCGGACGCGAGCACCATGTACAGATGGAACACATTAGTGTTGTAGCCCCCATGGTATCGCGCGTGAAGAAGAGCGAGAAGCTCCTGGAGGCGCTCGATGGTCGACACCGTGTTGCCAGCAGCTTGGTACGCGATCGCAAGGTTTTCCAAGACCGCAAGCGTCTCATGATCTCCTTCACCTTTCAATCTTGCCTCAAGGCCACCGCATTGCAGCATTGAAGATTATTACTGGAGGAAGGACGACCTGGCGAGAGATTACAAGCGAGCCACTTACTCGCTGAGAATGCTGCGAGCTTGACAGAAGAAATCACAGCTCTCGTCAAAGCGCTCGCGTAATAGCAGCAGCTCTGCCGCATTATTGAGCCAAATGGCAGTGTCCGCGTGCTTCTCACCGTGGATCGACTCACATAGACTCAGTCCGCGATCGGCCATTTCCGTTGCCTCGTTCAACCGATTGGTCTTTCTACACAAGCAAAAGCGCCAGAAGAGCAGCACAGAACACAATCAGCATGAACTTGCAAGCTGTGGAAAAAAGAAGTACCAGCCTCAATTTGCGCCGAACAAACCGATACAGCGTGGTGAGTTTGCTGAATGTGGTCAGTAGCCCAGGGTACGTGTCGTCGTAGGAATGTACTTTGGCATGAAGGGCGTGAAGCTCCAATCGGATGGCAAGGTCTGGTTCCTTCTCGGCTTCTGTGGCTAATGTTGCCAGGAAGTCCAAGCTATTAAACTGTGAAGTGCTGTTTGAAAGACGTGCGGCCTTCAAATCTACAGCAGTGCGGCAGCCAAAGGCCATGTGAGCAGCTACACTGTGCAGAGTCAAAGTGGAAACTTGACCTTCGACGCTCGCGCCGAGAGGTTTCCACCGCTGTAACAGATCGATATGGTCTTTTCTCGCGAGTGTGATCGCGACGCTTAGCGCCGTCTGGCTCGAGAGGTTTGTTGCAGACATGCTCGCGCCAGCTTCGAACATCAGCACGCAACAGCGTAGATTCCCCCACCCAGCAGCGAGATGCAGCGGCGCATTCCCGTTCTGTACGTACCAAACGGTATTGATTGGAAACCATCGTGAGCAGCAGTGCAAGCCATCCCAAAGAATGACCGAACATACAATACACACCGCATTAGGCAAGTCAGGGTTCGCGCCTTTGTCTATCAGCACGTGAGCAACGTCACCGTAGCCGTACCTACAAGCGTAATGCAGCGCGGACCATCGCGTTCGCTACAACCAAACGACAATCAGGTATCACGGACAACGTATATGCCAAGACGGAAGAGCATACTTCGTCTTGATAGCCGATTGGCGAGATTTCTTTGCCGTGATCAAGGATGAAGCAGACGCGCTCAGCTTTGCCAAACCTCGCAGCGTACCATATACTCCATGCGTTGGTGTCGTCATTGCGGATATCCACAGAGGAATTTGCTGCGGGGGAAGACGGCATGTTTGTGATGTGGAAACGTTTAGATGGAGCGAGAGTTGCGCGTCAATCGAGTCTTGCAATGCAAAGGTAAACGAGATGCGGCTTCTCTATTTCTGATTTGCTTATTTTGACGCTCTCATTTATTTATATGGAGCAGCTTTGATCCCACAGAGAACGCGCCATTTTTGTTTTTCGTCGTGCTCTTCATACATAGCGAGTTGAAAGCGGCGCTGCGCATTCGAGCTGAAAGGCCGGCTGATCGAGAGTCCTGTGGCAATTGGAAAGTGACTATGAAGGACTAAGCACAGAAACAGCACCACACGTTAACGCATTCTCAAGAACATGGCGACAGAGTTCACCGATCTCTCGTCGATTGCTGCGCGTTTCCTGCTTTCCTCATCCATGTGCTGTCGATGATCTATTGTCTGACTAAATGCTTCAATGTTGTCAACGCAGTCAACACCATTGAAGAGCAATGACAAGCAGATGAAAAAACGCGGGGTGGTGTCTGGTCGACTGCGGCTCCTTCCCATAGGCGACTCGCCGTCCAACAACTACGATATACCGGCCAGCAATAACAACAGCAGTAGCAACAGCAACAACAATATGATGCTAGCCGCTCACAAACTAAAGGAAATCACGCAGAAGAGAGAGCTCGTGGAAGCCGCGCGCAAAGCCAACTCGCCGATTGTTCTTCCGGGACGGGATTCAGCTCTGAGTAGTTCTCTACGAAGTTTGCACGAAAGTATCTCGTCGAGTTCCGTTCCGGAGACCGATTCAGGGCAGAAAGATATCGAATGTCTCGAAGATGGCGTGAACATGAATGCTCGCAAGTTCAATGAGCGCAAGCTCATGGTTGAACGCAGACAAAAAGAGCTCAACGTGTTACTGGCCGGTATCTCTACTTCATTTTCCTTGCGGGCTTGCATTGCGATTTGTACTCACTAAATATTGGTACATCACACGTTGCAGGATGAATTAAGAGCACTTCAGCTAGAAACACAGGAACTGAGTCGTATACAGAACCAAGAGACTCCTATCTCCAAGAAAAACAACAAGATTAAGCAAGATATTTCGGAGTGCACTGCGTCGATGGAAGAGCAAATGCACTTGCGGAGACAGCTGGAGCGCATGCTTCGGCGGTTGCAGACCAACCAGCTGCGAGTTGATGCTCAAATACTTGCCATGTCGAAAGCTGTCGATGAGAGCCTCCAAGAAGCGGACGAAGTGAAGCTGCTGTGCCGACAGCTTGAAGCAGGAAAAGCCCGCGCTGTGCAATTCTTACAGGAGTAAGTATTCTGGATGAGCTGTCTCGCTTTTCAGGTTTTCTTACGTGTTGATGCATTGGTTCTTTGCAGAGTGCAACTTCAAATACAAGTAGAACGAAAAGCACGCGCTCGAGAGCTAGGAGATCATGAGATACGCACAAAGAACTCACAAAAGATGGAATCCTGGCGACTGCAACGCATTCGAGAGCGCGCGGAGATCGCCGCAGAGCTCCGTGGTGACATCTCTGCCGACGAAGAAACACGACTCATCCGATCAATTGAGAACCGAGAACGAGCAAACGAGGCACTGCATCTCGCAAATCTGGCGAAGTCTCAAAAGGCAGCTGACTGTGAAGAAGTACTCGATCAGCTGAAGCTCTCAGCAGGCGCGACATCGTTGACAGAAGTGGTCGAGAAGATTTGCGCCCAGAGCACCACAGCAATACCGTTAGAGAAAGAGAAAGCTCAGGCCGAAGCGAAACTGGTAGCCACGCGCCAAGAAAAGGAGCAGGCCGTGCAAACTCTGAACGAACTGAAAGCATCTGGAATCGGAGGCATCGGGCTCAACCGGGAGGTATACAACACACTTGAAAGTGAGATCCAGCAGGCAAAGGCGACATTGAAAGTCAACAAATCGGCGTATGAGCGCCTGCATAGTGTGATCTCCGGAGCTTGTCAAGGATCTTTCGGCTTAGCCCAACGGCTCAAGGCGTTTGACGATGTACTTGATATATCTGGGTTGGAAACCAGTAGTAGCCTGCTGAATGCTGCAGGCATCAGCACGATGGCTCAACGAGGGGAAAATGCCGACTGCTTGGCGATAGCGGAGCTCAAGTTAACCAAGATGCTGGAGTTGGTTGGTCAGCAGAACAGCACCGTGAACAGCTTTGGCGGATTTGGCGGCGACACTGAAGAAAGTTTTGAAGACAGAACTTCCCGCGCGGATTTGGACGATCGCAATGCGCTCTGGTCGCCACATATGAACAACGATCCAGTGCTTCATCGAAATAATATTCGAGTACGACCAGGAATGGCACTGCGTATGCGGCAGCAGAATGAGCGAGACGGCGCAATGGACTCGGCGCGATCGGATATGTCAGGAACATCCGATTCCGGGAGCGATTACATTGACGTGTTGGTGCCGTCGCGTGACATTCTCAAGATGAGTAGCTCGCGCCACTTTTCCAAAGTCATGCGAAAGAAAGAGGTACTGACTTGCTGATACCCTGATAGTGCTGGTTGCTTGAACTCACGTGGAATTTTGTATTCAAATCTGCTTTGCTGCAGTTGGTCGAGAAGCAGAAAGTAGCAGCCGAGAAAGGTATCTCTGACGAAGAAATGATGTCAAAATTGCGGAAGCGAAACCAGCTAGAGGCGGACACACGGCTATCGACGTCTCTGACGCGGCAAAAAGGTTTTATGGCGAGCCCTACAGGCAGAGACGATGCGAAAAGCAAATCCATTGCATTTGTGACGCAATTAAATTTCAACGACCTTTAACGAATGCAATTGACATCTTTGCCTAGTTCCCAAGAATTGCAAATTAGGCTGATGCCTTATGTGTCACTTTCGCTGCATACTATGCCACTGATTGACGACCTCGCTCGCTCGTGAGCCCCCAATTTCCAATGAAGTGTTCGAGCACATGGGGAATGAGCGTCTGGGGTAGCACGAAAGGAACGAAGCTTCGTGCGCTGCTGCAAGAATGTGAATGTATTTTTTTTATTACCGCGCGCGACTACATCGCTTTCAATAAATAGCGGTAATGTCTACCCTCTACCAAGAACTTGGTTGGGGCAACTATACTCTTCAGGAAGGAGTGATCGCTGCAGCCTACTGAATGCAAATTGGCGCTTGCCAGTGTTCTTGAGGGTATTCTCGATACGCACGCCGTGGCTTCGCATGACAGACACAGTCGCCAGGATGCGATTGTCAGGTAGGTCGTGATGGCGATGCAGAATACGGACTTGCTCCAAGGTGACAGACATCGCCGTTCTGTCATTTCCATTGGATGAGATAGTTACCCGCCCGCCTCCGAGTTCACGACACAAATCGGACGAACGCTTTAAAATCTCAGGACGCTTCGTCTTCACCAATCTCTGAGCGGCATCCAAAATCACATTCTTCAGTGCTCGAAACTCCTGTTGCACCTGCTCTTCAGCCATCTTCATTGGAGCTTGATTCATGTTCTTGTATCGATGAGATCCACGCTCAAAGTTGCCAGCGCCAGATGGTAATGCAACAGCGAGACGACAATACTTCTCACAGAATTGCTTCAACAGACGAAGATTGTTGATGTTGATCATGTCCTGCAGCTCTGTCTTTGCGCGCTCCGTGTTGTTCGCAATTGTCTGCATTTCATTGATACCGTGTGTAAACAACAACGGAGTCACAGAAATTTCGCCACCGCTCACAAGACGGTCTGGCAACTCAACTTCACCGGTTGTCACTTGCACAGTCACAACGTACTTGACCGACGAACGCTTCGCAACTCTGCTGTTCTTGTGGGACACAGTCACTTTCACGATGCCGGCTTCTTTATATGTGTCTTTCTTTCGTGAGAGCGAAGATCGATTCGAGAGTTTGTCACGGACATCCTGGATAACAAACGCGACACACGACAGATTCGCAACAGCACCTGCCATGTCTTCGATCATGCCGATCTCCTTTCCGTGCGTGGACAGAAGCGACTCCACTTGGAACAGGAAACCCAAAGTCGACAGCTGACACAACATGTCTTCGCCCTTCACGATATCTGGATTCTGAATAGCGACTTCCACCTTCCGGACAAAGCTGCATGTCAGCGCAGCCAAAGCCTGCGCGAATGAACAATCCATTCGAAGCTGTAAATCCCACTGAAGATCATCGTACTCCCGCGCTTCTTCTGGCCATTTCGGCAAATCCAGGTCCGCT